>CABFOV010009663.1:0-18635 GCA_902141375.1 Timema poppense
GGTGGTCTTGAGGCGCCATACTCTCAATAGCCTGGCTGGTGGTGTTCTTGAGGCGCCATGCTCTCAATAGCCTGGCTAGTGGAGGTCTTGAGGCGCCATGCTCTCAATAGCCTGGCTAGTGGTGGTCTTGAGGCGCCATGCTCTCAATAGCCTGGCTTACCGGTGACAGGGATGTTAAGGCTCGAATTTCAGCCAGAGTGCACTAGTATGGTTTGTCCACATGTGATTTATCACATGCCAAAGTCATTTAGGCCTATAGTCATGGTATTTAATGTAATACATTAATACACACCTAATAACACTTTTCCCTTGTGGGGTAGGCAAGAAACGGTCCATATAGCTCAAAAAACAACACCATACTTAATCCACCCTCGCTAGCTTTCTCCACACTTCCATATCCATGCGTATTCACTTAGCTTCAACAACATCCATACACCGAGTCAGACATGCTCTTTATTCTTAAAACTCTTAATGTTTCTCTTTTTAACACATTTGTCTACCACATTTAGCCACATCTCACATGGCCTATCCCTTCCGTTTGATCCACATACTCCACCTTCATATATTTGCTTCTTCACTCGATCCACATTCATCTTCTCAACATGCCAAAACCAACTTAAGGTGTTTCTTAGACAGTGACCTATTGAATTTCCTTTCAAACCACAAACCTTAATCACCTATTCGTTACTGACTCTGTCCATAAAAGTTTTTCCACATACATTACTTAGATATCTCATTCCAACCGCATTCCCCTTGCTCTTGTGTTTCTCCTGACAAACCCACGCTTAACATCCATACAACAATGTTTGCATCAACACACTTTTTATACTGCCATATTTTCCTCTTTTGCTACTACTTTATTCTTTGAAATAGTCCACATACACCAATTATCCTCCGAGATGCATTCTCCCGTCTATTGATTTCACCATCCATCCTTCCATTTTTACAGAACATTCTACCTATATACACAAACTCAGTCACTTGTTCAAACAGTTTTACTTCTAAACTAAGCTGACAATCATATCCTGATCCGTCCTTATTAGAACTATCCCCTTAGTTTTGGAGACATTTATACGAATATCCATTATGCCTGTCGTCACTTTCATTCTCAGCCATTAATGCGGCATCATCTGTATATAACAAAATTCTTACATTCACACTGTCCATTGGCACACCAACCACACCCTCACAAGCATCCCTCCTACACTTACTTATCCATGAAAGTATTAAACAACCATGGAGACACATCACAACCTTGTCTAACACCCTGATCCAATGTCAAACCATTGGCTCAAAGCTATCCACCCTAATGCACACTTTCTTCCTCACTGTCGTACATTCTTAAATCACTTGTTTCAATGCAAATATCCGGTCCATACAACCTATACCTGGCATGAAACCACATCGTAAATTCCGAATCTTGTCCGCAATTTTTTCCATACATCCTCTCAATTAAGACACTTTCAAAAACTTTGCCTGGAGTACTCAAAAATCTGATTACCTTATAATATTTAAATTCACTCTTACTACCTTCGCCTTTGTACAAAAGACAATTACCTCATTCTTTCAGTCATTAGTAACATTCTAAATCCCAGCACAAACATTAAACAACTCACAATGGCAAAACGTTCCATGGCCCCATACTTTAACATTTTACTTGTGATCCCATATATGTGTACAGCTTTGACATTCTTTAACACTTTAATAGTTTTTAACATCTCAGCCTTGTTAGTTCTTTCACTCATCATAACATTTTCCATATTTTCTGCTACTTTCTACTTTTTTTAAATAACATATTGGTAATTTTTCTGGTACAACCTTGCAATAATGATGAAATAGCAATGTCACTCGCCGCACACACATCCATTATAAGTATGGCACTGAAAGTGTTAATACTTTAATATTATGATAGCCTCCTCTGTGATTCATAGATACATTTTTTAACGGAAAATTTCCATCTCTACCTAAAGGTACTATGGGGGGAACGAGTTTATTGACGAGATTGAGCTGCTGGCTCAAAGCCGTGCACTGGAGGCATACAACCTGGACCCTAAGGAGTGGGGAGTGAATGTTCAACCCTACTCCGGCTCTCCTGCCAACCTTGCTGTGTACACAGGCGTCGTGGAGCCACACAGCAGGATCATGGGTAACACTAGATATACTAATTTGAAAACATAAGTTTTTTTTTAAGGTGTGGGATCTTCAAATCCTTCAAACCCCAAAGAAGATTCAAGGTTCTTAAATGTCTTCAAATTTGAAATTTGATTTGTTTTTCAAACTTTGAATATGATTTTTTTTTCTCGAGCTATTCTGCTTCTTAGTGACTTAGCCCAACTTAGAACAAACCTAGCATTAAATCCCCAAACCATTAATTAATCTTGGGAGTCGAGACTTGTAGACAAAATTAAGACTTGAATTAAAGAAACCTGATCGATGAGATTGAGCGGTAATTATCCATGTTCTTCAAGAGACCGCTATAAGCTCTTTGTCCAGTGGCAGCAGTGTAAAATGTGACCTGTGTTATTCTTTTAATTGTAAAAGCAATATTGCGTTTGCTCCCTAATATGTGTTTCTGTCCCTCTTTCCTGAAAACATATCGTTGCCTAAGATGGCCAAATAAGATGTGAAAGAGTCTAGACCCAAAAGTAGTACAAGATGTATCGAAAAAGATTAAGTCGAGAGACAAATAAGGGAGTCAACTAATCAATATTCCCTGTTTGGCCTCCAAAAGCTCCAAACCAAAGACAAGATACATGGAAGCTACATTTCCAAATAATTAAAAGTACACTTAATAATGGATGAATTTTATTGTTACTTTATATCAGTGCTCCAAGATATTACTTTTAATGTTGGATGAAAGGGAAGTCGAGTAAAGGGCAGTATTTTTACAGATTTTATATCAAAACAATTTTTTGATTACAATAAATCAAATACTAACTCTCTAGTAGAAACAGAGTTTAATTTTCTTCACATGGTGACCTCAACAATTCTTGAATATCTGTCGAGGATGTCCTGGAATTAAATGACAACTGTTTCTATTGATTTTAAAAGTTTCTTATCTAATGCCGCTATGCTCATGACAGATATTCAAGAACTGATGATATCACCAAGAAAAGAAAATTAAATTCTATTTTTCTACTAGCACAATGTTTGATTTATTATGGCCAAAAAATTGCTTTGGGGGCTACAGAATTTTGTCGAAAGTGAAGGCCATGGGAATGAAGTTTGTGAGAAGCATGTTAGCTGTCAAGAGGATAAACAAGATTAGGAATGAAGTTATCCGGGAAAGAGTAGGAGTACAGAGAATACATGATATATTAAAGGAAACAAGATTAAGATGGTATGGGCATATAATGAGGACAGAAAAAGAGAGAATGATGGAAATGAAGTATGTAGGAAAAAGACCGCAAAGGGAGCCAAGAAAGAGATGGGAGGAGTAGATAACAGAAAATTTTAAAGCGAGAGGAGATGAATGGAAGAAATTAAAGGGGGAAGAATGGTAGAAGGATAGAGAAAGATGGAGTCATTTTACTAAACTGACCCAACCACAGGCTAGAAATTAATGATGATGGTGATTAATGTCTCACACTTTTTTCCTCTAAAGATGCCCTTTAAAAACTAGTTTTAATTAGACATTCGATGCTACTAGTAAAATTCATTCAGCCAAGTGTAAAACTCTAGAACAAGTACAGACTTGCAGTTGAAACACTGTCCTACAAAATTAGAATAAATAAATAATTTAGTAATAGTAATTATTACTAACAAAGGGTTTAACATACTTGAAATATTCTTGACCTTCAGTCGTTGTCCAAGCAATATGACTCGACAACACAAAGGCTTGCATGACTGACCTCGGTTGGCAAGTCTATTTTTATAAAGCTGCAATAAGTGATGTACAATTTACATACAACGTTGCCATGCTTCTCTGAATGATTAACTACAATAAAACAACTCTCTTGGCTCCAACCGATTGCTGTTTTTTTTCTATCAATTTTAATATTCTTATCAAAAAGATTTTGTGATTCCATTGAAATTTTCTCATTATAGGTAGTTAAAAGTATATCTGTGTCCCTCAAATACTTGAATGTCCAGGATTTTGAAAGATATTCAGCATTTGAAGATTAAAAAGAACTATGATTTTAGGAAAAAGGCCTTTTTTAAATTTTTTGTTTTATAGAGCTATTATGATATTTATTATTTATTTATTCCAATCTAATTCGAGGACAATTTTAATATTGAGTTATCATGTTATTATTCTTTTACTTATATAAATGTGGAATACACTTTTAAAATGTTAACTGAAAGGATGTAGCATAACTTCCTAAAAGAGGAATCCAAAAAGCTGTGTTGCATGTGCACCACTCCTATTGAAGCGTTTTGATAGGATGGAACTAGTAATGGTACCCTCGAATCCTTAATGATATTTAAGACTTGAGAATGCAAGAAAATTTTATATTTGAGACTCAAATCCTTAAAAAAAAAAGATTTGAGCCCCAAATTAAAAAAAAAAGAGAGAGATTCGAGATTCAAATCCTTATCTAAAAAAATCAACAATTCAAATCCTTATCTAAAAAAAATCAACGATTCAAATCCTTATTAAAAAAAACAACGAATCAAAACCTAAATTCTAGAAAAAACCAATGATTCGAGACCAAAATTCTTAGGAAATTGTTTATTTTTTTATTTTTCCATTTCTTAAGTGAAATTTGTTTTTGAACTCTAAAAGTGCTTATTGGTGGCTCAGAACCAATTATAGTTATCGGATGAACTTAACAACCAGCTCGACTAAATGGATGAATGTTATAATAAATGGATTAAATGAAAGAATGTTAACATTTAGTTACCATTTGTATTTTCTATTACACTGTATATTTATATTTCCTTGTTCTTAAGTTTTTACAAAATTTAGATTCAAATTTGTAAAATAGTGGATTCATCCCAACTTTAGATGAAATCTAGGGATTGATCATCGGCGTATAAAAGCTTTGAAAAACTTTTGACTTCACTTCAAATAGTGATCAACTTCAAAATCAATTTGAAAGTAACAAATATATTTAATGTTAAAATACAAACTTATGCACAATTTTAATCATTTTGTGTCATGATATATATTGCAAATTGATGTTCTCATCATAAAAGTCTAAAATAATTAAATTACATATTGTGATGAAACTTGATTCATCAGATTGATTCGGTTCAACCACTTCTGCTACATGTATACAAAACAAAAGAAAGGAAGAAGGTTTCACATTTTTTTCCAATGAATTTTTTCACATTATTTCCTCTTTTCCCATGATGAGCTTTCTTAATAAAAAGTTAAACATTTTATACCTATACCTACTTCATTCACGGTAGGAGTTTACCTCTGAAAGGTCTTTTTTCCTACCAATATCCTACTATATAATAGATTTCTGGTAGGGAAAAAGGCCTTTCAGAGGTAAACTCCTACCGTGAACGAACTTTAAATAATTATGCAAGTAATTGTAAAATATTCTAACTTCGATTAGGCTTCATTTCATATTATTGGATATGACTTTACTTTGAATTGAAAAAGTGTATACCGCGCACTCCTCCCTATTGATCGATAATGAAAGGAAGCCATTACCTCTTTTCCTGGTGGCAGCATTGTAAAGGTGAACCTCGTTGTTTGTGTTAATTTCTTTAATTGCTCTTAACCTGTTTATCTTGCACCTTTTCTAATGCTTATTAAAAAGACAGATTTTTTTCTTCTAATCTATCTTACGCTTACATTTTAGGTTTAGACTTGCCGGATGGCGGCCACCTCACTCATGGCTTCTTCACAGCGACCAAGAAGATATCTGCAACATCCATTTTCTTTGAGTCGATGCCTTACAAAGTGAACCCCGAGACTGGGCTGATAGATTACGACAAACTGTCCGAGACTGCCCGCCTCTTCAAGCCTAAACTCATCGTGGCAGGTCAGGGCTTCCTTAATAGGAATATTAGGATTGAAACTAAGGATGGTACCTTTGAATCTTTAAAGATATTTGAGACTTGTGGTTTCAAGAAAATATCGGATCGTAGATTCAAAACATTATTTGTGTTGTTTGGGGGTTTTTATGTTTGTATATTGTTTAGGTGTGTTTAATTTGAAATGTTTGTACTGTTTCATATGTTGCCGCCAAAACCAATGTTGGTGCACTGTTTACTGTTTTTTCGGCAGTTTGTTATCATTTTAGGTTGTGAGCAGCAGTAAGCCTCTTCTTGTTAAAGGCTACAAAATTATCAATCGCCGACCGCGTTTATCAGCTTTGAACAATTCTATACTCGTTTGTGTATCTTTAATAGTATACTAACATACAAAATCTATGTACTCACATATTCATCGTGATGTCCATATCAGAACTTTAATACAGTATACCTTATTATCAAACATATAGTAAGAAAGTGTAGAAACCCTGTAAAATAATGTAAAGTAAGTGATAGTGAAGGAAGCCAATGTGAAAGTAGAGTTAGGTTAGGCCTAGATAGAAACACATACACTTCTTCACACTTCCACAGCTACACATTGTTTTTAATTTTCAAAAATATTCCTTTTTCATAAGAAGAGACACATAAAAACACAAAAACACAAATAAAGATATGTTATAGAAGTACAATTTTGGTGTCGCAGGAATCAGCTGTTACTCTCGCTGCTTGGACTACAAGAGGTTCCGTCAGATTGCAGATGAAAACGGGGCGTACTTGTTCTCAGACATGGCTCATATCTCTGGACTGGTAGCTGCCGGGGTCATTCCCAGCCCGTTTGAGTACAGTGACATTGTGAGTACCACCACTCACAAGACACTGCGTGGTCCCCGTGCCGGAGTAATCTTCTTCAGGAAAGGTACGTGATACTCTGGAGCTTTCTAAGAAGCCCGACTCGAATTAAAAACCAGGATCCCCTAATAGCCAGCCACATTACCTGGAAAATACTTGAGTAAAAAATATATAATTAATTAATTTTATCAGAATGAGAATTACATTTTTTCCAATTCGAAGCAAAGTCGAATCGAATAATATGAAATATTTCCAAACTTGAATAAAAGTTTACATATTTAAAAAAAAGTTGCATGAATAGAGTGCTTTTAGGGGTGGTTCCTAAGTCCCTTTTTTTAAAGTTGGGCCATAAAAGTTCCTATTTTTGACATTTTGGTCACTAAGTCCCTTTTTCTTGATAAAAATTACTAATAAACCAATAAAAATACTATAAACTTTTGCAAAAAAAAAGTTGGTGTAAGTTTCATAGTATTTGTTGATTTACATTTCTTACGATAATTCATTTAACATCTGAAAGTTTACTGTTTTAGCATATTCATGTTTGAATATGATTAATTTTGGTGCCATTTTATTTTAATTACTGCGCCCAATAAACTACACTCAGGGGGCATTTGAATATCACTTCTGCTTCATTTCAAAGAGGGTTCTCAACATCAGGTCTCATCAGGTCTAGTGCTAACAAGTGAACTATTAAGAATTAATCCTTGTACAAGGGATGTTTTATGGTGTTAAGGCTTTAAGGACAAATGAAAGTGAAGCCTCTCAACAAGTAGTTATAATTTCAAAAATTATTTAAATGAAATCTTCAAAAATATCAATGTACTTCAATAAACAACCTAAAGATTGAAACCAAAACCAACTTACGTTATGTTTACATTTGAAGGACACATTAATATATATTGTAATTAATATGCAGCATTTAATCTGCTTTAATTCGAATAATTTCCACCTTTGTGCTGCCACTGCTAATATCTTTTATTATTATTATTAGCACCGCGTCTTACTACCCGTTCGGGTTAT
This sequence comes from Timema poppense, assembly GCA_902141375.1. Taxonomy (NCBI): domain Eukaryota; kingdom Metazoa; phylum Arthropoda; class Insecta; order Phasmatodea; family Timematidae; genus Timema; species Timema poppense. The sequence continues at coordinate 7,801 of CABFOV010009663.1, forward strand.
ACGCACTTACGCTAATGTGTAGTGGTAGGGTGATTGTGAGATGAAATGGAGGACCTACAGTTTAACGTGGGATCCGAACCACGGTGGAGGCCTGGCATGCCCCACATTCACAAGATGTCTTGTCAGAGGTGAAGGAAGGGTTTGGTAATCAGATAAGTCTTTGCCGGGACCTGGGATTGAACCCCGGCCGCCAGCACAGAAGTCCGACACCTTACCCCTAGACCGCCAGGTCACCTATTAATATCTTTTATAGCTTTCTATAATCGAATTATTTTTTACAGATATTGGCTGGCTCTTCTTTGATTTACACTTTGTAAAAATTTTCACTTTATCAGTAAATTTAAAACATTGCCATAAGTTTTATTGTTACTTAATGTACAATATTTAAAATCTGTTATTTTTTAGTAATTGTTACTTTCATTAAGTTAGACAATACTAAATAATATTTATAATATATAAAAATATTATATTCTATAATTTAAATTATAATTTGATTAATTCAGTGTTTCTAGAGAAAATATTTAATCATTAAAGAGTATTTTTATATTAAGTACATCCTCTACAAAGCTTTTCTACCTTGGTTGTAAGCCGTAGAAAATTATTATAATCTATAAATTAAAATTATAATCTATAAAAATCTTTATAATATATTTATTGAGTTATATCATTATATATTCGCATCCAATGTCCTTTTCCTGTGTTTGTCCTTTTTGTTATACCTTTTACATGTTCCTATCTATGTGTTCTATTATTCTTTACCGTTTTACTTTTTCTCCCCTTTTGTGTTTTTTTGGTTTTCTCTTTTAGTAAGTTGCGTTGCGCGTTTCACACTCCTCCCTGATGAGTTCTGATAGAATGAAACCTGGGTCGGGGGATTGGGCAGTGACGATCAATTTTCTTTAAGAGGCAACCATTACCTCTTTGTCCAATGACTGCAATTTAAAGTGTGGACTATATTCTTCTTTTCATTGTAAAAGGCCATATTGTGTTTGTTCCCTTTTATTTGTTTCTATCCACCTTTCCTGTACCTACTTCCAAATATAATATAAATAATATTTATAGTAATCTGTAATTTTATAGCAGTATTTTGTAAAGAATATTTCTATTTGTTACCAAGGAAAAGTTTATTGACATAATATACAAATATAACACATTTGTTACCAGGAGTTTATCTGAAATGTTTTAGAGTATAGGACTAACTTATTTATTTCATATTATATTTGGAAGAAGGTATAGGAAAGGTGGATAGAAACATATAAAAGGGGGACGAACACAATATGGCCTTTACAATGAAAAGAACACAGTTCACACTTTACACTCCTGCCAATGGACAAAGAGGTAATGGCTGCATCTCGAAGAAAATCGATTGTTACCATCCAATCCTCTGACCTAAGTTTAATCTTAAGAGAACTCACGAGGAGGGAGTGTGAAACGAGCAATGAGAGAGAAAAAAAGGGACTACTGTGATACATCTTTTGACTTCTGTAGAGTTTTAAAATTGTTGATTGACTTATGGACCTTGTTGGCTAGGTGTAAGGTCGGTGAGCAAGACAGGTGAGAAAGTTCTGTATGACCTTGAGAACAAGATCAACCAGGCCGTGTTCCCGGGCCTGCAGGGGGGCCCCCACAACCACGCCATTGCTGGTATAGCCACCGCAATGCTGCAAGCCAAGACCCCTGAGTTTCGAAAGTACCAACAGCAAGTGAGTACCCAGAGATATTGAAAACAGAGGAAGGCGGATCTATTTTTGTTCCGTGACACTGCCTTGTCCTTTAGTGTACAATTTTTTCCAAGCACCGTGTCTTACTATCCGTTTGGTTAGATGCAAGTGTAATAGTAACACTCGTGTGTTAGGGATAAAGAATGTTGAATTTAGAGTTAATATACCCGAATTTGTATAATGAGATAATGTAAAGCCATCCAGGGAAAAATTCTACCCACAATACACCTGACCGGGATTCCAACCTTGATCTCCATGTCATCTATAGGTTTTTTTTGTGTGTAAGTGACGCCTTAGACCATACGAATACCAAAGCCGGTTTTTAGTGTACAATTATTATAGAATCACTCACTAATTTGTTGACCTTATTCTTTATTATTCTTATAATTAACAATCCAAACAATCTTCTAAACACGTTTTTCTAGAGCTTACAACCAAGGCAGAAAAGCTTTGTAGAGGATGTACTTAATATAAAAATACTCTTTAATGATTAAATATTTTCTCTAGAAACACTGAATTAATCAAAATAACCATGTAGCTATGGATGGAACCTTCAAATCCTTAAGAATATCAGATCAAAAATGAAAAACTTAAATGGAATTTGTCTTAGAGATCTTAATACTTCTTATTGGTGGTTCAACCGCAACATAATTATAGAAACACCTGCTTCGGTGGTAAAATAAGCTAAGGGGTCACTTGCGAAACAGACTAGACTGTCAGGTTCGAATCCCAGTCAGGAGTACTCAAGATGGTTTTTATTAATTGGTTTCCTGCTATCCCTCCGCACAAATATGAAGATTATAATTTGAGGTTTGAAGTAAAATTGAAGATTCGGATTAGAAAAGTTTATTTGACCCATCTCTAATAATAACTTTAGGAATAATACTAAAATCTTGATCACGCCTTTGAATCTTAAATATTCTTAAATATTTGAGGATTCATAGTCATCCCTAATTATATTGTTGTTCGTAGGTAGTGAAAAATGCTAAAGTTCTGTGCAGTGGTCTTCAGTCTCGAGGCTACAAGATTGCTACCGACGGTACTGATGTTCACTTGGTTTTGATAGACCTACGGCCGTCTGGCATCACCGGGGCCAGGGCCGAGAAGATTCTTGAGGAGATATCCATCGCTTGCAACAAAAACACTGGTAACTCATCCTTCTTGAGGTTCACATTCAAACCATGAATAAGTCATTAGTTTTATGAAACTCACAATTTGTTGTACTCTGGTCAAATAATGTGAGTTGATCCATTAAAATAAAATGTAAATATCACCAAATGAATTATTTGAAATACTAGGAGAATTTGTTTATTAATTATTATATAGGCCTATATATATATTTTAGGAATGGACGCAAAAAGCATTTCTAGATTGGTAATGGGACGAGAATTGAGTCAAAATATCGGGATCTGGACAATGAGAGGTTTTTTCTATTAGTTTAATAAACTGTGAGCCCCTCATTTCTTAAACCAATTTAGAAGTTTCATATGTTCACTATTTTTTTACTTTTTTAATCATATAAAAGTATTTAAATTTTCTAACATAATTAAAAAGGTTTTTTATTGGTTTTCTACATTCCTAATTCACCTTCAACATAGATCTTGATTTTAAAATAAAAAATAAATAAATCCATAGGTACTCTTTTAACTATCTATGAAATTTATATTTTCTACCATATTGTAGGATGGTATTTTCTATAAGTTTGAAATTTCTTTTCATTCCCCATTTCACCACCACTCCCCCATTTTTGACAAAAAAAAATTTTGGGGGGGATGTTCTATTTACCATCTTGCCAAATTTCAATTTTTTATGTGATAAGAGCTTGATAAATTTATTTTTGGAAATTTACAACGCTTACCATTTCTCATAACCCAATTTAAATTTTAAATGTTCAAGCTCTTCAGGTTATTTGAGCTTCCCCCCTTCACCTCCCTCCTCTCACATTTAAATAAACTTTGACCTGCCTCGGTGGCGTAGTTGGCTAACGCGCTAGTTTCAAATTGAGCTTGACTGCTGAGGACGGGGAAATCGAGGTTCGAATCTTGGTCGGGTGAACTGGGGGTGGTTTTTCCTAAATGGTTTTCCATTATCCCTTCACGCATATGTGGTTTCACTTTTTCTAAATTCAACCTTCTCAATTCCTAATCCATTAGCCTAATTAGTGCTTAAGTGTATAACCCGAACAAGTAGTAAAACGCAGTGCTAAAAAGAAAACTTTCAAAGAAACACCTTTACATTTTCTGGATTTTTATTTTCAAAATTAAGACATTTTAAGTAGTCTTTACACCTACCTACCTGATAAATTTCAAATCTCCTACCAAACAGAAAAGTAGTTTATTCATTTAGTTTTGTAAATTTCAAAGTCTCCACATTTCTCCAGACCCCACTTAGAAAAAGAGAATATATAGCACTATTTTGATATTTGGAGTGATCTCTTTATAATACTGGCAAATTTAATTTCCCACCTAACCTAAAAGGTTTTTTCTACTTATATACTACCCTCACACCTTCTTCATCGTCCCGTGTTCCATTTTGAAATTTAAAATTTTCATGCTTTAATGTAGACGTTAATAGACTCTAAGCTTGCTTGCCAAATTTCAGTTTTATCCCACACAGAGAAGTTGTTGTTTGTATTAGTTTTGGACAATTTTTGTCCCCGTACCCCAGCATTTCTCCATTTCTCTTAAATTAAACACTGAAAAATAAAAGGATAGAAGGGCAGGGTCTACACGCTTACCAGAAAACTGTAGGCTTCAAAGTTTACAACTGAAACACATTAAAACACATAATTATGTAATTTTTGGGGTACATCACTCCCCTTCTCCAGCAGGAGAGAGTAAAGCACACTGATGTACCCCCAAAATTACATAATTATGTGTTTCAATTGTGAACTCTGAGGCCTACAGTTTTTAGTAAGTGTGTAGGCCTTTCTCTTCTATCCTCCTTTCAATGTTTAATCCAATATAGCCGCTTGGCGCCATTCTTCCAATTCTCTTAGAAATTTATATATTGATTTAGTTAACTGGAGGAGTCAGTGAGTCTCACATCTTTCTGCCCCACTCCACCCTCTTAGAAGAAGAGACTTAAAACCCCTCAAAAGCTCTCACCCAATTCTAGAAAGAAACCTTCATTTTAAATTTCGACGTTCTATGTCCGCTTATTTAAAAGATTGATCAATGAATTTTGAAAACTTTCAACCCCCTCGTTCCCTTCCCCCATATAGGTCAAATTTTAAGACTTATTTGTTTATCTGGTACTTTCCTTTTACCTGCCTCCCAAATTTAGATTTCTACCTCATCTAAAGATTTTTTTCTTTTTCTAATTATATGCTGCCACCCCCTTCCCCCACCCCTCCTACTGTATTTTTAAATTTACTATTTTTAAATTTTTATAGCTAAATGTGAGGCTGAATGCATGAAAAAATCGAGGTAAAAATTTAAGGATCAAAATGGAGGGAAAAAAGGGATTCTGATATCTCTAATTTCAATATTATTTTATAAATATTATCCTTTGAATGATGCAGTGCCAATTTTTAAAACCCTAATTGAATTACTTTTCTGATAAAAATAAAATGTGTAACTGTAGCTCATCAACTGAGGTGCAGTCAGAGGGCTACTCATCTATCTGGTATTGAATCGGGCTCTATGGTTTCAATGTTGGTTGATTTGTGTTTCAGTCCCAGGTGACAAAAGTGCATTAAACCCGAGCGGTATTCGCCTGGGGACTCCCGCCCTGACCACGCGGGGGCTCGATGAGGAACACATGGAAAGAGTTGTCGACTTCATACACAGGGGTGAGTTTTTTTTTATAAACTATGGATCTGATAAAGACAACCATGTCGAAATATATTACTCGCTTTTTGTTTAAATGTGTTTGTGTGACTATTTATGCTATAGAAAACAAAAGAAAGAAAGAGGATGGCACAGTAACCTCCTTTACTAACAAAAAATAAATAAATGCAGAAGGCACAAATAAAAAACAAAAAAAATCAGAGTGAATTGTTTGAGTGATATAAGTAACAATAGTGTGATAACAAACTGCTGTTCCTCAGACGCACGCAACTCACCCGGTTGCGGAAACCCGTTATAAGACGGCCGTCTCTTGTGCTCTAATATCAGAAATCTCATGACAGTTAAATATATAAATAATTAATAACCTATGGGTGCTCTTAAGATAAAAAAAAACCAATTTACCACAACATAAAGGAAATACAAGAGGTCAATTTTAAATTGTAAAAAGGTATGAAAACCACATATAATAAATACGATTAACATAGTGTTAGAATATTTTAAAGGTTGAATATAAACAAACAACTTCTCTATTTTCTTTCTACACTTTCCACTTCTTCAAATTTCCAGAGTCTCACATTGTTTTGAATTTTCGGAAATATTTATTTTTCATACAAATAACTTAAGTCTAGGACAGCTATAACATTTTGTCCCAGGAAGTTAATTCATCACTGTGAAAGGTTAAACCCATTTTTCACCAATGATAAATTTTTGGCTATTCCGGGAATCGAACCTGGGACCCTTAGCTCAGTATTATTATTATTATTAGCACCGCGTCTTACTACCCGTTCGGGTTATACGCACTTAAGCTAATGTGTAATGGTAGGGTGATTGTGATATGAAATGGAGGACCTACAGTTTAACGTGAAATCCGAACCACGGTGGAGGTCTGGCATTCCCCTTAGCTCAGTAGACAAACATGCTACCGACTTAGCTAAGGTGTCTGATTAGTATAGTGCTATTAGAGAGAGAGAAAAAAAGTTATATATGTATCATTCTTAAATTTAAAATATTTGCTTCTGATCTCATAATGATTGTCATAATAGCCAGATAAGCACATATTTTACTTTGTTACCAATTGGTCTTTTGTTGAGGGAAAAACATTTTCAGAACTATGATTGTTTGTAGGAATATTAACAACATAAATTGTTATAGTATAGTTGATGTTATTTTCTCTAGCAATCTCAAGAAAAAAAAGAAAAAAAGAACGATGACATCCGCTACTTAATCAAAATTATTGTTTCTATATAATTAATTATCTTACAAATTGACCTAGTTGACCTTAATTCACATATAAAATACAAGTACTAAATTTTTTGAAACAACCCACTTTTGTTTAATTTCAAGTGTGTAAAATACATTTAAAAATAACACATTGAACTTTAATAATACTTTGATATTAATTTTAATGTACTAGTAATTTTTTTAAACACTTTTCACAAAATTTTGGTGTTTCTAGTAATAAAAAAAAATTCCTTGACTTAAATAAGTTGGTTTCAGAATGGTATTATATATTGTTGCAGGTCTGGAGCTCTCTAAAGAAGTGACCAAGATTTCTGGTCCGAAGCTTGTGGACTTCAAGCGAGTGTTGAAAGAAGACCCGATCATTGCGTCCAAAATAACTGCTTTGAAGCTGGAAGTGGAAGTCTTCTCCAGATCTTTCCCACTCCCAGGGCTGCCATTACTATAGTGTTGAAGGAACTTTTTCGAGTCTTTGTAAAGAGAATGAATGAGTTGCTATTCCTAAATGTAGCCCCACCATTAGCTTTACAAAAATATTTTGACTTTCTCCTAACTTTTATTAAAGGTTGAGGATTTAAAAAAAAATCTGTTTCAAGATTTGAAGGAAAAAATCTACAAATTTTGAATCAGAATTTTTTTTTATATATATATATTGGCTCCAATTCTGGTTCCTAGCCATTTTATTTCAGGGTTCTGATTCTTTTAAAAAACCTGTTAATTTTGTTTATCAGTTCTGCTTTTGGTTCAACTCCCAACGCAACTTAAAATAGAAAATTAAAACCATATAGAGCACTCAAAATGTGTCAACTGCATAGGATACAATTTAATTCCAGGCTTACGACATGATATTCATAAGACAAGAGCTATAGCGTTACACCCATTAAAAGTAACCCTAAAATTCAAAATTAGAGCAAAGTACAGCTCTCCTCTATACATTGTATGCGCCCTTTCCGCTTTTGGCGACATTTAATAATTGACAATTATTAAAGCCACAGCAACACTAGTGATGTGCTGATACATCGTGGAGAAGGGACTAATGAGATGTGGTTGCTCGGTGGGGACGCAAAACATTGGTCGAGACTTTGTACTAGCCATTAAAAATAGAGCCTAAAACAATTTTTTTTAATACATATTTTGTTTTTCCAGCTTCTAGACTTACTACCCAACAAGACTATATTCATATTTACATTGATAAGGGATGAGCAAGGTAGAATTTTTAGGAAATGTACCCGCATTTGCATGGAGATAAAGTGGGAACCATTTAAGGTTAAAAATCTTGATATAACCAGAAGCTATCTGTCACAGATCAACTAGACAAGGTTAAACCAACGCCTTTGTCTGAGTGCTCATCAAAGTGGGTTTTATTCTTGTTCTTATCTCAATTTTCAAAGCTTTATTTAAATTTTCTTGAAATGTAAATTATAATTGTACATTCCTATTATAGAGGTCACAAACAAGTGAACCTTTTTAAGTTTGAGATTTACTTTAGTTTTTATGCGGTAGGTATGATCAATCATATTTTATATATATATATCATTTATTAAAAGTTTTATTGATTTAAAAAAATATATTCTTTTGTTTCAATGGATTTCCATTGAAGAACTTATATTTTTAGCACAGCGTCATACTACCCGTTCGAGTTATAAGCATAATATTTATTAATAATTAGATTGTGCTAGGGGTCCTAAAGGTTGAATTTATAGGAAGTGTACCCACATTTTCATGGAAGAAGAGTGGAAAACCATTTAGGATGAACCACCCTCAGTACACTCGACTGGGATCGAACCTCAAACTCCCTGCCATTGGCATCTAATTTATTTATTGCGAGAGTGACGCCTTAAATAAGACCTTTAACTGGCAGAGTTAAATTGATTGGCTAACCTCTGCCGAACAATTTGGAAAAGGAGGCAATTAAAAAAAAAAGTTTTGCCAACTACCAGCCCATTAGGAGTTTTTGTTCTTTTATTATGTGATCTGGTGGTCTAGGTGTCTGAAATGTCTCTTTCATGACACAATAAGATACTACCAGCTATATTTTGAAATTAGGTACATATATTGATCATTTGCGCTGAATGAAATAAACTCTTATACCATAAAATAAATAGGTTGTTTCTGATACACAAATACAATGGGTTTCTTTGTTTAAGGTCCAAGTCACGAATAAAGGGAAGCATGATGTTACAATTCAAGTGTTTGACCAAAAGATAAAGGAAACTAGGAGGCATTATTAAAAGCATTCAAATTTATTGAAGAATTTAAGTTGTCAAATTGACTCCGTTATATATCACCATGTGAATAAAATGAAACTGTGTTTCTACTGGGGAAATATTTATTTTAGCACTGTCTCTTATTACCCGTTTGAGCTGTACTCTAGGGATTAGGAAGGTTGAATTTTGAGGAAGTGTTCCCACATTTGTGTGAAGGTAAGGATTGTACCACAATCTCCCCGTTGTTGGCAATCTAGTCTCTAATGCGAGAGTAGCTCCTTAAACAATGTGGCCACTGAAGCGGCTTAAAAACATTCTATTTCTATTTACCAAAAATGATTTATATAAAAACAGTAGAAACACCATTTTTTGTGTTCCCTACACTCCCACCTAAAGTGTAAACATTTATTCATTTTATATATAATGTGTACTGATACCTATTGGCTAATTCTTTTGGCCATATTTGAGAGAGTTTGTGTATTGTGTTTGTTTATCTGTTATTTTTAAAATTTTCATTGGGTTAATTATTGTATTGCATTGTTGATATTAAATAAAGTAACTGTAATTCCATATACAATGTTGTTTAATGATTGTGGCTCAATACCAATACATATTTTTCATTTACAGTTGTGAATATTTTTTTTAAAAAGGGAAATGTGACACTAAAAGACTTAATGTTTAGTGGAATTGCATTAAGAGGTTGGGATTTTTTATTTCTGAATAATGATAAAATGAATCTATATATCATGGTTTATTATTTGATAAGCATTGATATAATTTGTCAAGACTGATAGTTATAGTAAGACTTTGGTAAGAAGAAACATCTAGAAATAAATCTTATTTCAGGATAATAATGTTAACAGTTTATTATTAATGTTTTACAGCTACTGATAAAATCTATAAAAGTGACAGCGTATATAAAATAACTTAAATGACTTTGCTAAAGTAGATCTAGGAACTTTAACATCATTCGGTTACGTTTATTCCTTTGAAAATTGGACTGTAGAATGTAGATAGTATTTGATTTGACTTATGAATATGTTAAAGTTGCTTTATTAATTTTTGTCAGGTACTGCATTTTTTACGGAAATTCCATTCTAATCACCTGAGTATATTGCTAAACTGGTTGGTATGGTTTCAAGAGAAGTGGTTTTTATAACTAACCGTTTCTGTGGGCAGGACGGCCTACAATGAGGCCAGGCCTAATGTGAAGTGGTCAGGGTTTTAGGGTCTTAGCTCTTGACCATTTTATTTACATATATTTGTTTACCATTGTTTATTTTGTTAATTTAATACCATTTTTAAAACCACTAAATTCATTATGGTAGTAATAGGCTTGTAAGTGCCCAATATTTATAATATTCAAAGACATTTAGTAACATTTTACCAAAATCCCCCCTTTAGTTTATTAGCAAACATGTTAATATAATAAAGATACTGAAAGTACTACACTTGTAGTGGAACATTATTGTTTTCCAATCAGTTAGGCCTGTTTTAGTAAATAACCTTCAGCATCTTCAATGTATTTTTTTTTCTAGGATTAATTTAATCTCTATATTACTAGCGAATTTGGTGAACAATGATTGATTGAATAACTAACACAACTCATGAAGATTTGAGTTTTAATAGAAATAATAAATTTTTGATAATTAAATTAAATATTTTATAAAAAATAATTTTAACATTTATATTTTATTCTAGCATTTCAAAATTAAATTTGAATTTAAGGTACTTTGAGGTATGTCAGCTATTAACTTATTTTATTTTCAAGATTTTTCAACCTACACAATTACATTATATTCCATTCATGATAGGTTTTTACCTAGATGACAGTTCGAAAATCATATGTTTAGGTTTTGGGTTGCCAACACTTGTAA
>CABFOV010009664.1:0-18634 GCA_902141375.1 Timema poppense
TATAAGAAATAATAGAGATAACCCTTTTTTGAAAACGCCCATCGTTTGTGCTTGTTAGTGCTCGATTTTCATTGTTAGTACTGTAAATTTGAGGCACTTATTCACGATTGTTTATGGGTGGCTAGGGAGATATCTTGGCCACCCGGTATAAGAAATAATAGAGAAAACACTTTTCGAAAACGCCCATCGTTTGTGCTACGTTAGTGCTGGTTAGTGCTCAATTTTCATCGTTAGTGCTGTAAATTTGAGGCACTTATTCACGATTGTTTATGGGTGGCTAGGGAGATACCTCCCTGGCCACCCAGTATAAGAAATAATAGAGATAACTTTTTTTTTGAAAAATCCCATCGTTTGTGCTATGTTAGTGCTGGTTAGTGCTCGATTTTCATCGTTAGTGCTGTAAATTTGAGGCACTAACTCGGCATTGTTTATGGGTGGCTAGGGAGATATCTCCCTGGCTACTCGGTATAAGAATTAATAGAGATAGCCCTTTTTGAAAACGCACATTGCTTGTGCTATGTTAATGCTGGCTAGTGTTTGATTTTCATCATTTGTGCATTAATTTTAGGCACCCCCTAACTGCCAAAGGCTAGAAAAATACTAAATATTTAAACAACTTTAGAAGCTCTCAATGTGTTTTGATTAGTATCATAACCTCCTAGCTGCTGAGGGCAAGGAAATATTCTAAATATTCTAGATATTAAACACCTCTAGAAGCTCTTTGAATTGTTTGTATGGTGACATAACCCCCTAAATGCTGGAGGCTAGGAAAAATTCTAAACATTAAACACCTCTAGAAGCTCTCTCAAATGCTTTTAATGGTAACACAGCCCCCTTAATTTTTACTTGTACCTTCATTTTGATATTGTTTAAACCATAAATAAAGCCATATATATTTTGTTCATACAATTTCAAGGGGGTTTGAGCCCCCAACCTCAACCCCCTGACTACGGCCTTGAATTTTCCTAAAAGGAATTGTACCCTTTATCTTTTCTCAATATTTTCAGTGATTAGTTCAAGCCTGTGTACATTAAATTTATAGGGCCTAATGCCCAAATATAATAGAAAAATGAACTAGTAAGTATTAATTTTTAACAAATACACGCATACATTCATTATACTTATAATTCTGAAAACTTCGAGGAAATTAGTGAGCATTTAAGTCAGCTCCAAAAGCCCAAGTCTGATGTTTATTTCTTCTAAATAAAGTATTTCAGTTTGAGCTGGTGGACCACACAGAATGTACTCAGGGGGCTGCGGGTTGGACAGACCTGATTTAACTATTCCTATATTTCAAAACCTCGCTCCCCGATGCTTTCAGCTACCATCTGCGAGTGCTACTAGTGAACATAAACTAAGCTTGCAATGTTGGTTTCAGCTTGCATTTAAGCAGAGTTGACACTATGTAGCATGTAGCAATGTATAACAAAGGTTACATAGTCATTATATCTAACTTTGCTATGCAACATTTACTAGATACATTTTAGAATGGGCTAAGAAAATGTATAGCAGAGCATGTCTTTCTGCAACAAATCTAGTTGAGCTCAAAATGTTGAGTAGAGAGGAGGCATTTCTCGTGGCTGCTTCTTGTGTAAGTTTAGCGCGACTACTATATAGCAACTGTAGTGTTGTCCCACACCTACAACCACTTTTTAAGTCTGTTTTCTTTTTGGTTAAACTTGTTGGTAATAGATTCATAAGATTTTATGAGGCCTTATCTTTTTACGACTTAAATTAACTTTTTTGTTTTGCTTCTCAAGGCGTACCACTGAGAATTATTGTACGTACCACTGTTGTTACGCATACCACAGTTTGGGAACCACTGTTCTAGTGGCATCGAAATTTAAAAAATATACTGGGGAAATAGCTAAAATAGTTTTTAGAGGCAACTAATATCCAAAAGATTTACAGGCAACGGCCAATCTAAATAAATTTTGCATCCAAATCCGCAAATAATAATAATAATCCGCTCTTCAAACTGTGTTTTTACTATAATTTATGACAAACAAAAGCATTAAAAATACTACCCATTAATGATTAACCTCCATCAAATATCTTCAGGGAGCCTAAGATCTTACAGAGCAAGGTACTTGGACCTCCCTCACCCTCCATCAACCCCTTACAAAGAGCTTCCAGAGCCCCTGTTCTGTTATTAACATTAATATAAGATTTTATTTGGTATTGATGTTGTCATGGGTTTTTAAATGTGTTATCTGTTTCACTAATATTGTAGTATTAATTTTGTTGTTAAGTGCAATTCAGTTTAAAATTGACTTAAGTTTTAACTAAAATAAAGTGTTCATTGGATTTTCGGGAGGAAATAATTTCAATTTCACCATTTTGGTGTTCAAGTACGTATTCAAAAATACTTATTTATGCTGTGTATTGATCAAGCAACCAAGTTGGGTAGATCCAAGACAAGTTATTGATAAAGGAAATAGGAAATATTAGTGGAGTCTGGGGATAGTGATGGAAGGGATAAGTCCCTGAGATTAGGAAAAAGCCAAACCTTTCAGCTTGAAACTATTAGAATGGTAATTCCAAGTACACTTTGCAAATTAGTTGGCAAAGAAAGAAGAATGAGAGGGCTGGATTAGATAAGAAGGGTTGAATTGGAGAGAGGACAGCATACCTGATGATAAATACTGTAAAACTAATTTTTGTTGGAAACGTGACAGATGGTTAAAAATGTTAGTCAAAAAGTGTCGATCACACGAAAAAGGGAATTCTTTCTTCAATCATTTATATTGCAAAATTAATTCTATCTTCAATGATTAAAGAATAGTTTTAATGTAGAACTGTTATTGATTATATTTATTTTAATCTAATATTTAATAAATTTGGCATTTACAATAATTATTAACTAGAGCAATAGAGAGCACGAAAATAAAACATTTTCTTCCCTACCAATTTATTCTATAAAATGAATACGAGGAAAAAACCGAGTTGTCATTTAAAAGATAGTTGGTAATAAATTAGACAATGATTAGTTTTGAAAAGTGATTAAATGAAAAAAACTAAAGAATATTAGCATAGAAATTCAGTATGAACGTAGACAAGAGTGTTTACATAGGATTTAGAAATACTTCTCTTAAACATAATGATACGAAAGAAATACTAATGTTAAATAAATATAATAACAAGTTAATTGATAAAATAAGGAAAAGTTATTATGTACTGTAACTGTCTGTAAGTGATGAAAATCGAGAACTAACGTAGCACAAACGATGGACTTTTATAAAAAGGGTTATATCTATTATTTCTTATACCAGTTGGCCAGGGAGATATCTCCCAAGCCACTCATAGGAAATCATGAATTAGTGCCTTAAATTTACAGCACTAACGATGAAAATCGAGCACTAACCAGCACTAATGTAACACAAACGATGGGCATTTTTTGAAGAGGGTTATCTCTATTATTTCTTATACCGGGTGGCCAAGAAGATATCTCCCTAGCCACCCATAAACAATCGTGAATAAGTGCCTCAAATTTACAGCACTAACAATGAAAATCGAGCACTAACCAACACTAATGTAGCACAAACGATGAGCGTTTTCAAAAACCGGGTGGATAAAAGTTGGGTGGCCAGGGTGACACTTATGAATACAAGGTGTCTTCATATGAGCACAATCATAATATTATTGTGGGGGTTGAGTTTATCTAAAATATGTAGGTACACTTCGTTTCCCCTTAAAGATAGCAGTCTTATCGTGATAGATTAAACCACATATCACATTACTCGGACTAATCATTAGACTATAAACCCATTTTATTTGCTAAAACTTAGTAAAATAATGCAAGCAAGGTAAGCTTGCTACCTCACAGGTTAATCGAAGGGTAAATTCGATCATGTGACTCTAGTGGAGATACTATTGCTAATGAATTCTTTTTTCACAGGAAAAATAACATGATTTATTTCAATGGCTTTTCCATCCCTAACATCTTGTGAATGTGGGGAATGCCAGGCCTCCACCGTGGTTCGGATTCCACGTTAAACTGTAGGTCCTCCATTTCATCTCACAATCACCCTACCATTACACATTAGCGTAAGTGCGTATAACCCGAACGGGTAGTAAGACGCGGTGCTAACAATAATAATAATAATTTTCCATCCCTGCAACATAAGGCTTTCTGCTCTAGGTTTTTTTTTTCTTGTTCATAATTTAGTACTAATTAGTAATTGGAAATGTGGGTTAAAAATATAATTGTATTACATCCTTTATTATATAAATCTTTTTGGAGTAGGAATTTTAATTATGGTTCTTTCTTAAAAACGCCAATAGCCCAAACGTGAGCCAATTTAAACCTCACAGTTTGGCTTTTGATTTTAATGGTCTTTAAATTTGATAAATTACACCTTTCCACGGGAATCCCGGGACTTATGGCTTAGAATGCCAAAGCGTTAACAACTAAGTTATCAGAAGTAACTTAATACTTGGTTTCATTTTATCTTTGTTGTACTTAAAATTAAAATATATTGTGACGGGAAGCTTATAATAAGAATATAATCATTTCAACAATAACACATCTCAGTCATCTTTACTGCCTTAAATGGTTTCCTACTCTCCTTTCTCTCAAATTCGGGTTCACCTCCTGTTACATTCCAAATCCCTAAATCATTAGTGTATTTCGTACATAGGCGTACAACCAGTATAGGTAATTAGACACGGTATTAGAAACATGTTGGAGGAAAATGTGCCGACTCAGATTTTAAAATAAAAACTTATAGGACGATAACAATAAATGATAGCTATATATTCTAGTTTTATTCTGTTTTATATTCTTCAAAGTCGTAGTCGCTACATTTTTACTGACTTTGACTCCAAAATTGTTTCCTACTTCACAGCTCTTTATTGCATCATCGCTAATGAACGTGATTGTTTTTATTTTTGGGTCAGTTTAAGAAAATGAATCATAAGCTTATCAAGAAAGTTATGAACACAATATATTATATTTTACTCAAGCTCATCATTAATGATTGATACCTAATGTAAAACTTAGGTTTTCCATATTCCATACACAAGCTTTAAAGATGGTAATTTGTGACTTGGGTCAGTGAGCTCTATGAATTTTGTTTTGTTTTTGTTTTCTTCGTGAATATATATGTGCTATGTGTTTTTTTACTGGCTACTCTTTTCTTTTCCTCAAAAAATTTAGACTGCTGTATTGTCTCCCATTTTCACAATGTTATCATTTTTTTAAGATCTCAGAACACATTTTACTGTGAAAACACACACTTATATTCTTTGTCACATAAGGCCCACTCTGGATTCAATGCTAGAAAATAGGTCACTAATAGAGGAGTTATACCTTTACAACTAAAATAAGGATACTATACTGTATTAATTTATGTTTATTTAAGTCCATCTGTGACTGCCTCAATGGCCTAGTGGTCAGAGTTCCTGAATACAGATCCAGAGGTCCTGGGTTCGATCTCTGACACGCTCAGAATTTTTCTGTGAAGCATTGGGTCACACAACTGATGTTTCAGAGTAATGTACACACCGTTAATATGTCCATTTGATTATAAACCTACATTTAATTGTGGAGGTACTGTATATGACTTTCTCGTGGAACTGCCCTATTTCAAACTTTTGTTAAGCTTGCAAGTATTCAGAACATATATCATTCATCCATTGAAATTTACATCTCACAACTAAGTCCCTGGCATGTCTGTTCCCCATGTTCACCTTCTAAAGTATGAGGCTTATGATTTGTGATGCACACATTTAACCCTTAATGATCAACCATTTATTAATTATAACTTTTTTTTCTCAGGTAGCACATATGAATGAAGCTTGTGGTTTACACTTTGGAAGCCCTCGTTTTACCATCAAATAATGTTTACTACATATTTGGTTTTGGTTGCAGATATAAATTGACTATGAGCAGCGGACTTGCCCCTAGTAAAAGTACAGTCTACGTTTCTAACCTACCTTATTCACTTACAAACAATGACTTGCACAAAATATTTGGGAAGTTTGGGAAGGTGGTGAAGTAAGTAGGCCCTACTATATCTAAATAACTTGTATTTAATGATTAAATTACAGAACTAAACTAAGTTTTAAAAGTCTGCACCCTATTTTAATGGAGATTCTTTAAACTGCTTTCAGGGTGACAATTATGAAAGATAAGATTACTCGAAAAAGCCGTGGCGTTGCCTTTATCCTTTTCCTGAAGAGGGAGGATGCTAAATCCTGTGCGTTATCTGTGAATGAAAAGGAAGTGAGTATAAGCACCGACTTGCAATTGTTGACAGAAACATTCTCACACTTTTAAACTAAAAGATCTTGACCATGTTAAAGCACTTGGCTGTTAAATTTATAATACTAAGCCCGCCACGGTGGCATAGTTGGCTAGCGCGCTAGTCGTGTTGAGCTCTACTGCTGAGGACAAGGAGATCGAGGTTCGAATCTCGGTCGGGTGAACTGGGGGTGGCTTTTCCAAAATGGTTTTCCACTCTCCCTCCACGCAAATGTGGGTTCACTTCTTCTAATCCTACCTTCCCAATTCCTAATCCATTAGCGTAATTAGTACTTAAAGCGTATAACCCGAACGGGTAGTAAGAAGCGGTGCTAAATAATAATATAAAACTAACTGACCCTCCTCGATGGCATAGTTGGCTAACACGCTAGTTTCATGTTGAGCAAGACTGCCGAGGACGGGGAGATCTAGGCTTGAATTTCAGTCAGGTGAACTGGGGATCGTTTTTCCTAAATGATTTTCCACTCTTCATCCACCCAAATGTTGGTTCACTTCCTCTAAATGCAACCTTCCCAATTCCTAGTCCATAAGCATAATTAGTACTTAAGTGTATAACCCAAACAGGTAGTAAGATGCAGTGCTAAAATACTAATAATACTAATTGAAACATGGTCTAAGATGTTAGAATCATAATAAACTGAATTGCCAGTGATTGAGATGTTGAGGTTTGAATCTCAGTCAGGTGCATTTGGGAAGATTTTATGCACAGATGCAGCTGTAATGTTTCTTATGTACTCTCTCAATTTCTAACCTATAGAATAAGTTATTTCTTGTGCACTGTGTTATGCTGAGTGACATCATTATATATCTTTGACTATATCTAACTGACTGAAAAACATTAGAAAGTATTTGATCTTTATTATAACTGAGATATTGTGACTGGATGGTGGTGTGATCACATGGCGAAAGCTAAAAACGGTCAATTGTATAATTTCTTTTGTTTTTTCAGTTGGATAGTTGCTTTTGTAGACAATTTAAATTTTTTTTTTAGAAATAATACATTATCTGTTCCAAATGGTTTTGATTTACCTGTGACCTGGCGGCTTAGGGCTAAGGTGTCAGACTTCTATGCTGGGGGTCCGGGGTTCAATCCTCGGTCCTAGCACAGATTCATCTGATTGCCAAACCCTTCCTTCACCTCTGACAAGACTTGTATTAATCACAACTTGTGAATGTGTGGAATACCAAGCCTCCACCGTGGTTCGGATCCCACGTTAAACTGTAGGCCCTCCATTTCATCTCACAACCACCTTACCATTACACATTAGTGTGCATACAACCAGAACAGGTAGTAAGACGTGGTGCTAATAATAATTTGATTTACCTGTTAATAGTGTGCATGCTAAGATCTGTAAATTTTTATTGATTTCACTTTCTAATAATGTCTGCGAGGCATAGTCCACTGTTTCTTTCCTGACTCACCGCTTAATGTTTGTGCCTTTCTGCCTCCCACCCTTTGCTAAGTAGGAAAGAGTTCCATCTTGTAACGGTTTCTCATTCACTACTCCCTGGCTGGCTTTCCTGTAAGGTATCATTCCATTTTGATCTTCTTAAATTTTAACACTGCTTGTGCTTACTTGTTTGAATTTAAAATGTAGATGGATAATAATTGGTTAGTTCTTTTCAACTGGCTTTAGATTCGTTTACAACTTATTATTTTGTATAATTCAGATTAATGTAATTTTGAACATGTAGCTTCTTTGTTTTAATATGCAACATCATCAGTTTTTTTTGTGCATAAATCTGATACTCACTGTTTTATACAAAGATGGGTAGATTCCTTGAATAAGTGAGATTATAGTGTTTTTTTAAATATTTTCTCAGATGACTGCCACTTTTGTGAAAAAAAATCATTTTTTGGGGGTGAAAGGGGCATTTGTTAGGTCATTGTTATTTTTCTTTTCACTTTCTCACTTTCTTACAGGTAGAGAAAGTGTTGTGATTGTCAAAAAAATTGACCCCCCGAATCCAAAAAAGTTGTTTTTGAATGTATGTCTGATTGTATGTCAAACCTTGGACTAGAGCTTAAACTATTTTATTGATCGGACTAAAACTTGGTATCTAGGGTTGTCATAGGCTTGCCTCGAGTGGTTTTTGGACTTGGATATCAAACCCTAAAATTAAGGGTAGTTTACTGAAGGGCAAAAAGAGAAAAATACTCTTCTCAAAATCGGCTCTAACGATTTGGATTAAATTTCATTTCTAAACAATTCCAAATATTCCATACAAATGGCTACTCTCAATATTTCGGCAAAGTGACTTTAAGGTTTCCGGTCTGAAGCGTAAATTCTTTTTTTTTTAATCATATCTCTGTAACGCTTTGAGATATGAAATTACTTATCATTGCAAGCATGTAGGGCTATCTATAATACAAATTTTTTTATTTGAAACATATTTTTATAAAGCCAATAACTTTCAAGCTATATGCAAATAACTTTTATGTATATATATATATATATATAATTTTTTCTAACTTTTCGAATACTAAAGGTGAAATATTAGGATTGTAAAAAAATCTAACCCGAAATGTTGATGTCTCATTATCCCCCGAAACATAAAAAGTGGTTTTTGCAATGCCGTCTGTCAGTGTCTGTTTAACCCTAAAATTAAGATTAGATTAATAAAAAGCGAAAAGAGAAAAAATCAATTTTATCAATATCGGCTCTAAGGATTTTGATTAGAATTCATATACAGGCAGGCGTTGATTAAGATTATATATAAAATGGCTATTTTCATTTACCTATGAAAATGACTTTTAGGGTATTTTACAGAAGCGGAAATTTCCAAATATCCGCAACTATTTGAGATACTAAATAACTAATCATTGCGAAATTGTAGTGCTATTAAAAATAAAAAAACTTTTATATGTAACTCGCCTCGGTGGCGTGGTTGGCTAACACGCTAGTCGTGTTGAGCTCAACTGCTGAGGACGGGGAGATTGAGGTTCGAATCTCAGTCAGGTGAACTGGCGGGGGAGGTGGATTCCTAAATGGTTTTCCACTATCCCTCCACGTAAATGCGGGTTCACTTCCTCTAATTCAACCTCCCTAATTCTTAATCCATTAGCGTAATTAGTACTTAAAGCGTATAACCCGAACGGGTAGTAAGACGCGGTGCTAAATAATAATATTGATAATAATAATAATAATATTGATAATAATAATAATAATAATAATAATAATAATAATAATAATAATAATAAAAATAATAATTTTATATGTAAAATATTTTTATGAAACCAACAGTTTCTGAGATATTGGCAAATATATTAATAAAATTTTGTTTCAATTGTAAAGAGATACTACCTAAGTTTTAACGCAATAATTTTGTAATACTATAAAGTAATTAAATATATCCTAAGTAAGTCTATTAAAACGTCAATGTTAGTTTTCCTTTAATCCCTTAGGAGTTTGTACAACAATGAATGATCTATCTACTTCAATTTAGACTCATTAGTCAATATTTGCATTTTTTATTGGTCAAAATTTATAAATGAGGAGTTTATTAGCAATGTGATGACCTGAAGATTTGCAACACCTATTTAATTTTAAAATTCTAACCTGGAGTTGAAATTTTAACACAAAGTGTTGACCCTTGTGGACCCAGCCTTTTTTATCGGTTCAAACATACAAATGAGGACATTAATTCTTTAAAAATAAAATCATGAAATTTAAAATCGGGGCTCAAAAAATGTTGTGTTTGCTAGTGTATATTATTTCATTTCACATTGTATATTACAAGTTTTGAATAAATATCTCCATTTTTAAACAAGAGAGCAAGAAAGTCTTTGCGGAGTTCCGTACAATTTTTTTCTTCTATTCTCTAAGTTGTCATTATTGTGTGAATTTAAATGTAAGATGGGTCTAATAGTGCTCTGGTTGGAGTTTACCTGTTGTCTATGTGAGTTGAAAAATAGGTAAACTACCTTTTCACCTCTCCCTCTTTTATCTTAGTAATGTTTTAGCATATTTCATGTTTATTCTCTACTTTGGGTATATCTGTAGACTGATGATGTTTAATTGAGCTAATATTGTTTCTGACGTGGGCAAATTTTTCTTTTCTTTATATTCTGATTTCCCCCCCCACCCCCTTTATATAAATTTACTCTTTAATTTACTCACCTACTTTATTTTTTATCTCTTTATTTTAGCTTCTGAATACCCCTGATGACTGTGCGTTATTAAAAAAAAGGTTAACTGGAGTTTCCACCCCCACCCTCATCACATCTCTATAAACTTTAAGTATAACACATCACGAGACCTTGATCTAATTTATATTTATACACCTGATATTCAANCTTTAATTTACTCACCTACTTTATTTTTTATCTCTTTATTTTAGCTTCTGAATACCCCTGATGACTGTGCGTTATTAAAAAAAAGGTTAACTGGAGTTTCCACCCCCACCCTCATCACATCTCTATAAACTTTAAGTATAACACATCACGAGACCTTGATCTAATTTATATTTATACACCTGATATTCAATGGCTGAATGGTCTAAGCTGTCACTCTTTTGTTAGACTGGCCTGCTGATGAAATTTGGTTGGAACTCCTGATGATAGAATAAATAGTTTCTCACTATTATTCCACGCAAATGGGGTTGATTACATCTAAAATACTTCCTTCCTCTTCCCTACCTCGTTAGAGTTAATATCATATATGTGTATAACCTTAACGGGTAGTAAAACACTGTGATAAACAAACATTATATCTATACACTTTTTTCAGTATAACATTTCAATGTGTTGTGGTGGTATTTTAATTATATTTTTAATTTAGTTATGATATTTTTAAATGAGAGAGAGAGAGAAAGAAGTGATGGGTAAGCATTGGGTCGATAAAGTGTCCTACTACTAGTTTAGGCTCTCCACATATTTACTCTAGTGGGGTAGTGATGAGTAAGGGAGAATTTATAGGAAATATACCCATATTTGCATGGAGGGAAAGTGGAAAACTATTTAGGAAAAATCACTTTCAATGCATTTGATCAGTATTTAAACCTTAATATTACGGTAATTGGCAACCCAGTACGGTATATTCTGAGAATATGCCTTAAATTTTGCGACTATCATAGCTGGTAGTTGTTAATAACCTTGGTGTTGAACACACTCATATTACATACAGTGAAACATTGGAAAGTCCCAAATTCCGGCTAGTCCGAACAAACTTTTAAGAAAATGCATGGTAAAAATCCAAACTTAATCAAACTATATTTTATTGATAACAAACTCAAAGTTAAAATAGAATTGTAAGAAACACAAATAATAAATGCTAAATATTTACATGTTGTAAAACACAATATGTTTTCTTGTAAATTTTATAAAACTTGTCATCTGCATTTAAAAATTTGTGGAAATACTTTAGTCTCCTCGCTGACTTTTCTATATTCCCCCCCTTGATCCAAATTTTCGCTAATGCGAACATGGTTCAGTCCCGATTAGCTCAGACTAATGAGTTTCTACTATGATGCATTAGACTCTAACTTAAAAGATTGGGTTTGGTTTTTGATGGGGTGCACAGAGGATGGTTTCTCATCCTCTCTCTTTGTCATGCAAGTTCATTTCCTTGAAAATTACCTTGCACCTGCTTTATTAAATTTAAAGTAATTTTTATTTGCTGCTAGTGACTATTGGGATTATTCATTTTCCCTATCCTGCCAATAGTTTGTAATGGTACTAGATAATACTGTTCATAACAATAAGGGCCCTCAAATATTCGACATAAATATAAATCTTAATCATTACCTAATTCTCTATGGGACAGATTTTCAAGTCCATCCCTGTATCTTTGTGATGTAAAATATCTATACACACACTTAAGTTAAATGCCAAGTAGAACATTTGAAAGTTTGACATTGAGCAACAAATCTTATTAGTATAAAATCTTGTGACAGATGTTTGGCCGCACCCTAAAGAGTAAGCTTGCCAAAGACAATGGCCGCAGCACTGAGTTTATTCGTCGCAAGGACTACCCTGACAAGTCTTGGTGTTATGAGTGCATGGAGCCTGGCCACCTCAGCTACAAGTGCCCCTTGAATGCTCTTGGAGAGAGGGAGCCACCACCCAAGAAGGATAAGGCTACGAAGAAGAAGATGAAAGAAAAACTAATCAAAGCACAATTTCAAAAGGTGCGCAGTCTGCAACTGAATATTTCTTACACTCATTATTAGGTCTAGGAAGTTTATGCTCTAAGAATGGCTAGAAAATGCTTTATAAAAATGCATTTATGACAAAAAAAAGTCCTTTAAAATGAAAAAATATTTATTT
Organism: Timema poppense; assembly: GCA_902141375.1. Taxonomy (NCBI): domain Eukaryota; kingdom Metazoa; phylum Arthropoda; class Insecta; order Phasmatodea; family Timematidae; genus Timema; species Timema poppense. The sequence goes on from CABFOV010009664.1 coordinate 12,534, forward strand.
TTAAATTCTTTTCAAAATTAATGAAGAAAATAATAGGTGCATGAAACAAAACAAAACAAAAATAATCTAAAAAAATATAATTTAATTGTTTGACTCTTTCTGGATCAACAAAAATTCGTTATTTTACTAACCAATTTTACTAACTTTACCTATAGGACCAAAACAAAGAATAAACAAGAACTACCACCTAGATTTTACATTTTCTGTGACAAACTAAAAATTTATTGCCCAAAAACATGCCCTATAAGAGAGGAAAAACTCTTAAAATACAATTTAACTTTTTACAGTTTCTATGCCAAACTGAAAGTCTTTGAACAAAAAATATGCTGTATTAAAGAACACAGGGGAGGAGTGGAAAAAGTTATACAGTTTACTGCTGTGTTGGCACCGTTTTCTATGACGCATGTACAGATGTTCTAAACACGGTAACTCCCCTCCCGTATTTTTTTTTTCAGTTTTTCTTATGGATTTAAAGTAAAATCATACAAAAATGTCTTTTATATTGAAAATACCAAAACATGCAAAATAATGACTCTAAAATAACAAAAAATGCTTTTAATTGACTGAAAAATTTGAAAATAAACCAAAACGCATAAACAATCTGAAATATGATAAAATATGCCCTAACAAAGCTACTTAAATCACATTTTATACACTTGAACAACATTCTAGGTTTGCAAAAAAAAAATCATAAAAATCCTAGCTCTACTCATTAATTACCTTGAGGTGCAAAGTGGTTTTGGCAGTAATGGCATCTTCCTCAAGAGGAAGTAAGTAGTATGCTATACTTTGGTGTTGACAGGACGAAGAAGATTCTGATTCCGATTTTGATAATGGCTTGGCCCCTCAACGAATGGCAGAGCTCCGGGATGCGGAAGAGGATGTCGAGCCTGACCTAGAAACACTTAGTGCTGCCATCAGATTACAGGTATACCAACCTTCCACCTAGCTTTCAGCCCTAGCTTGACGTTGGATGTGTCGTTGCATAAATATCTTAAGATAAATCAAATATTACTCTAGTATCAACTAAAAGTTTAGTTTTTTGCACATGCTTCTATCAACAGATCTTGAATATCTGTCAAGCGGATCCTGAAATTTTGTCAAAAATTGTCTCTTTATTTAAAAAGTTTGCTTGGTAGAATTTTTATCTATCTAAAGCCGAGCATACACTCAGCCCTTCGGCTGGTTAGCTCTGCTTGCACCATATGGTAGAGAGAGCCCATGTACTAGGGGAGTTCCTCGTTGCCTTCCACATTGAATTTCTATGAGCGAGTGTGAAAGGGCCTACTAATTTTGCCAGAGAGGTATGTCAAGGTGGGACCGGAATTGTATCCACTTGGAATGGTAACCATTCAGGTTTTTCTCAATCTAGCAACAATAATTAAAAATTTGAATTGTACCCACTGGAATTATACCCCCTAAAAATCTGAATTGTATCCACTATGAATAGTAACCATTCAGATATTTCTCTATCAAGTGACACTGTGCTGTTGCTGAGGACGTGGAGATTGAGGTTTGAATCTCGGTCGGGTGAGCTGGTTTTTTTTTTCCTAAATGTTTTTCCACTCTCCCTCCACGCAAATACGGGTTCACTTCCTCTAATTCAACCTTCCCAATTCCTAATCCATTAGCGTAGTTAGTACTTAAAGCGTACAGCCCGAACGGGTAGTAAGACGCGGTGCTAAATAATAATAATAATCAATCAGTGACATTAAATAAAAATCTGAATTGTACCACTGGAATTATGCCCTCTAAATATCTGAATTGTACCCACTGGAATTATAGCATCTAAAAATCTGAATTGTATCCACTCAGAATGGTAATCATTCAGGTTTTTCACAATCTAATGACAATAATTGATAATCGGAATCATATCCACAAATGGTGTTCCTTACGTCTTAATCCATATGCAAAAGTAGATACACTTTAATCGGATAATTAGTACAGCAAATTACTAACATAAGGCTCTAAATTGATTGTTAATTTTTATATCAAATTGATAAACATTACAAAACAAATAATTTAAATAATTTATTTATTTATATATACTGTAGCTTTTTTATATAAAAGTACAGGTAAAGAATACACCAGCAGCAAGACGGCGTTCGGAAGAACTCGGATTATAGTGCCCTGAAATGTACATTCCCAACAAACTAAGACAGGCACAATACAGTATTTAGTTGTTTTACTCTTAGTTCTGATTTATATTGAAATAATCTAGAATCAATCATATTATTTATCTCAATTCTTAGCTCTTGAACCCCAGAAATTTAATTTCTGGCATTAAAGTGAAATAATTTTCAGAATGGGGTACTTTGTCCATTGTGACAACTATAGTATATTTTTTTCGTGACACCTTAATACCAGCAATATTTGATCTACTCAACATGACTTTTGTGTTCAAGTGATCTTGCACATGCGTAAGCACTTTTTTTGAGCTTTACTTTATCTCTGCATACAATCTGAACAGGTAGTAAGATGGTGCGATGATTTTTTTTTTATCATATAGAGAAAGTAATGTAATCATGAACAATTTCAACTTATATATTATGATGAATCTAAACCCACTTATACTTGTATACCAGTGGCTTGTGGGGAATATTTTTATATGGTAAGCTATCATGATTTTTAAAATTTGTAATTGAGCTGGGTTCTTCTATTCTCCTTAGCAAATTCCTCAATCACGAGATCGTAAAACTGTGGATTTTGCCTTGATTGTTGTAGAAGACCTTTTTCAATGGATAACACTGACAAGTTTGTGAGCCTCTCTTGGCCTTGTGAATTCCTTGCATGATTTTTTATTCTGTTTAATGCTGAGAAATTTCTCTCAACGGAAGCACTTGTTGTCGGGATGGTTACAATAAGTTCACACAGTCTTACCACTTGACAATATGCTCTTTGTAGATAATTTTATTTAATAAAAATAAGCAAATTACTAATATTTTTTTGACACTAAACCTGTGAAATGTAGGTGACTACAAGTTGTGATCTTACAGAAGGGAACTCAAACATCCTACCAAAGCTGTTCTTTAAGCTCTGGAAAGCCATTTCGGGGAAACTGCATTTGTATTGTTCAAAATTATTTACATATAAAAGTTCTAAAAAACATAATGAGTCTAAGTTCTTGAATCTATCACTTAGCTGTATTATAAGTGTGTCCAAAATCTCACAATATGGGTGTTTGTAATATATTTTTACATCAAAGATGTCAGAATTTCTTGGACTTTTTTCAAGCTCATTCACGTCCGACTCTCTGTTGGTTTTTATCGAGATTCTCTTAAATTCTTCACACTTGTTTTTCAATTGATCTTGAAATTCCTTTACTTTGTTTATACATTAACAGATGTCATTAATTTTGGCTTGCAATATATCAAATAACCTATCGGTAAGAGGGAAAATATCAGCAAATGTATTTAGTAGAAAATTAAAATTGAAATTATGCATCGATACTTCAAATCCACAGGCAGCAATGTATGCTTCTTGATTCCATTTTTCCTCTGGATCTCTAATCTCGCCAAACAACGAAATTAGTTGATTCCTTTACTCGTAAACAGTTTCAACCAATCTAGAATTAATTCCAGAGTGTAGAAGCTACTCTTGGAAAACTTTTCTTCATCCATAGCTCGTGTTCTTTTTTTTGTTGATTTTGGAAAAAAATGATACTAGGCCATTCAAAGTAAGAAAAAAATTCTGCTATCTTTAATAAGGGACACACCCTGTGACATTTAAAGATTCAGCCGGTGAGTGAAGCAGTGTACCAAAATTGCATTAAGAAATGTATCTATTTGGATTGCAATCCATTCAAGTGCCCAGCCATGACCGCGGCCCAGTTGTAGCTTTGTGCAATCAGCTTTTGTTGTGATGGAAACAAAATTGGTTTCATTGATCTCTTTTTTTTATATATATTAGACAGTAACGCATTTGAAAGAGCATTGATCAAATAATTTTGAACCAAATTCGATAGTCCCATACATATAAATGAATGTTTTAAATGGTTCTTCAATTTTTCATCATACTCACTTAAAAGATTCACTAGTTCAACATAATTACCTTTATTGAAGGACTCTCTCATTTCATTGTGGCCTATAAATGCCAGTTCTTTCTGTGCTAAAAAACAAACTACATCAATGAATCACTTATAATTTCTCTATTCTTCCTAACAAGTTCATTGTGCTACAAATCCCTTTTTTTTTCTTCTGTTCATCAAGCATTAGATCAATTAATTTTACCAAACTTTTTTCAGCGATCAAGGCTTGTAAATGATTTTTGGACAAACTGTGTTTTTAATGGTTGTGTGTATTTTGGCCTTGTCATTGTAACCTGTACTGTTCCAAACACACTTGTCATTTGAAAAAAGAAGACAAGACCAATGAGCTGAAACGCCTTAAACATGATTTTATTGTTGTACTCATTTTCAGTTCAGGTGTAGGTCTACCACACTGTATTATTTGTTTTTTCTCCTCGAAAGTACACGAAGCAAAGCTATGTTTTAAAGTGTTACCTATGATGCAATCACATTTTGGTTGATCTGTAGATCCGCGTGGTCTCGACTGGATATTCACACTACTCAACGGTTTAATACGTAAGAAGCAAGATTGCTTACTTTGACGTCATTTATACTGTGAATACCACATTACACAACTCACACATATAACCTAACACAATACACTAATACATTATAAAGTATAACCATTATTGACTGGTGATTGTTTTAAACACTAAATAAATATAATTTTTATTGTTATGCGGTTTCAGTCACGTATAGTAAGGAAATAACCAAAGAATGTGTAGCATTTTAGGAACACAAGGGTCTGCTCCCAAGCGATTGCGGGTCCTGTGGCGACAACAGCCGAGAGCGACCGACTGAACGCGATTACACAGCTTAGAGGAACGTACTACGCAAGCGCGGCGCTATTCGCTCACAGACCACAGTCTAGAGTAGGATGAAGCAAAATCTGTTGCACATTGAGCCTTGTATGTAGAACAAGGAACACATTCTATACCAAACAATAGCATATCAATGATTAAACTGACACATAACTTTTTTATGTTAATGGTATTTTGCGTTTATGTATCTATTTGACTCTGGCTAAGCATTGCAAATCCTGTGTCCATGGAATACACACTACTGTTGTGACCTTATGTCTGTCTCTGTGGCAACAGCCACAACAGTCTTATGGATTTTGTCCAAACTTGATATTTAGTTTTTATTTAGGTGTCCCTTGGAAATTTTTTAAACTTTCGATTCTTACTCTCAAATTAAGGATAGTTTTTTTTAGTGATTTTAGAAAAGTTGAATTCTTTTGAAAATGACAATTTTATTCAAATTGGAATTCTGGGTAGTGTTTGTTTGGAATCACTAATAACACTGTATACCAGTACTTGTTTTTCGAAAATGATACCTATTATTTGGTTTAAAATAGATAAATGATAATAATGTGATAAATGATAAATAATAATGTATACATGTTTCATGAAAAAATTTTTTTTTGTCTAAAATTCAAAATATTTTTGAAAATGGCTTTAATGTTTCTTTTTAAAATGGGTAAAGGGGGACTCTTTTACATTGTAAAAAAAAGTATGTTAGATTTTATACATATAAATTAATTTACTGATTTTTGAAAATTTTGTCAGAAACTATAATGGACTGACTATATGAGCAAGTATGTAAGTTTGTGTTATACATAATGATGTAAAACATGTACATAACATTTTTAATGTGATGTTGAATGCTTGAAAAAATATTGAAATATAAATGTGGAGGAACCGCAAATTGAGGTTAAAATTTAGAATCGGAACTGTGATATCTCTAATAAAGCTGTTAAAATCAAAATCCTCCATTTTGTTGTAGGCCTATAATTATTTTTGAAATGTTTTTAAAATAAATTACTGTAGATTTAATTTTAAATGGGGTGTTTAATTAAGTTGCAAATAATATATTTCTCTTCCTAGACTGACCATTATACCATTTTCCATGATTATTTACATAATTTCTTAATATTTCTAGGTTTTTTTTTTACATTCATCCACCAAAAAAATGCAGGTGCATTTAGTTAAATTTTATATATTCATCTGCCCCCCTCATTCTTAGTAGATATTTA
>CABFOV010009665.1:0-13286 GCA_902141375.1 Timema poppense
TTATCGACGTGAGGAGTTCCAACTCTTTGAAATACGGAGGCTGGGACCCTGACAAGAGGAACGTGATCATCATCCACGGGTTCAACGGGACCGAGCACAAAGTACCCATGACGTTTATCAGGAACGGTGAGTGCGGGCAGGGAACAACGTAGCCTACACATTTCCAAAGATCTGGGATTGTGTCGCTTGATCAGTTTATCAACCAAGGCTCAAACTACATTCGACATTACTCTGAGATTAGCACAGGATTGATGTTGGAAAGATGGACAATATGCTTTTCTTCATCTCCTTGGAGAGATGGACAATATGCTTTTCTTAATCTCCTTGGAGAGATGGACAATATGCTTTTCTTCATCTCCTTGGAGAAATGGACAATATGCCTTTCTTCATCTCCTTGGAGAAATGGACAATATGTTTTTCTTCATCTCCTTAGAGAGATGAACAATATGCTTTTCTTCATCTCCTTGGAGAAATTGACAATATGTTTTTCTTCATCTCCTTGGAGAGATGGACAATATGCTTTTCTTCATCTCCTTGGAGAAATGGACAATATGCTTTTCTTCAGCTCCTTGGACAGATAGACAAATCGCTTTTCTTTATCTCCTTGGACAGATAGACAAATCGCTTTTCTTTATCTCCTTGGAGAGATGGACAATATACTTTTCTTCATCTCCTTAGAGAGATGGACAATATACTTTTCTTCATCTCCTTAGAGAGATGAACAATATGCTTTTCTTCAGCTCCTTGGACAAATAGACAAAATGCTTTTCTTCATCTCCTTGGAGAGATGGACAATATACTTTTCTTCATCTCCTTAGAGAGATGGACAATATACTTTTCTTCATCTCCTTAGAGAGATGAACAATGTGCTTTTCTTAATCTCCTTGGAGAAATTGACAATATGTTTTTCTTCATCTCCTTGGAGAGATGGACAATATGATTTTCTTAATCTCCTTGGAGAAATGGACAATATGCTTTTCTTCAGCTCCTTGGACAGATAGACAAAATGCTTTTCTTTATCTCCTTGGGGAGATGGATAAAATGTTTTTCTTTATCTCCTTGGAGAGATTGACAAAATGCTTTTCTTCAGCTCCTTGGACAGATAGATAAAATGTTTTTCTTTATCTCCTTGGAGAGATTGACAAAATGCTTTTCTTCAGCTCCTTGAACAGATAGACAAAATGCTTTTCTTTATCTCCTTGGAGAGATTGACAATATGCTTTTCTTCAGCTCCTTGGAAAGATTGACAATATGCTTTTCTTCAGCTCCTTGGACAGATAGACAAAATGCTTTTCATCATCTCCTTGGAGAAAACAATGAGGTTTCTTACACTATTCCTTGATGGAGATTGTCTTATGTATTAAATATATCATTGTTTCATATTTGTATTGTAAACAACATAGTTTAGTCAATAGTCTATATAAGCTAAGGGCATCGGTTTTGAGTCTCAAAACGACTGAAACAATTGATTTTGGGATTGCTTGAACGTCCTGGTGACTTGGTGTTGTGTCTGCTCTATAATTGAGTTTGTGTGTAAGTAGTCCCATACTATGGCTACCCCATTGTTGCAGCCTACCTGTCTAGAGGGGACTATAACGTGTTCACGGTGGACTGGGAGCCACTCACCATATTCCCCTGCTATCTGTCGGCGCTGAGCAACACAAAGCTGGTGGCGCAATGCTCGGCGCAGTTGTACTCCTACATCACAGGCAACGGTGCTCTGGCCAAGAGGACCCACTGCGTGGGGCACAGCCTGGGCGCCCATATCTGTGGCATGATGAGCAACCATTTGTCGGTCAAACAGCACAAGATCATAGGTGAGAGATAGTACCAGGCATGTTTTACTGATCATACTGTGGTATAACCATCTGTAGGTCAAGCAGCACATGATCATATGTAATAGAAAGTACCAGACATGTTTTACTGATCATACTGTGGTATAACCATCTGTTGGTAAAGCAGCACATGATCATATGTAATAGAAAGTACCATACATGTTTTACTGATCATACTGTGGTATAACCATCTGTTGGTAAAGCAGCACATGATCATAGTTGAGAGATACTTGGCGATAGGGGTTTGCGAAGGCTACTACTTTATAAACGTGAAGCAAAGCTTGTAGCTGTCTAAGCAATGGCGAAGATAAAGCTGAAGATTGGGTTTTTGTGTCTGTCACATAACATTACTGTTAATTTTTAAATGATCCGTTAAATGCATTTAGGTAAACATTAAGAGTTTAGAGAGAAAAACAAATCTTACTATATTATTTTATACTGGCATATCTGAATTTATTCAAAATACAATATAGATGTCATCTAATTAATATTCGGTGTTATAAAACTGTTAAGTGACATTTATAAATATTGTTATATTTTGAAATATGTCATATTTAATGATCCTTCTAGATATTTCAAAGGTGCGAAACTTTTTATGGATACCAAAGTCAAAGTCAAAGATCAAATATCCGTAACTTCGAGATCGACATTTCGAAGCTTCGCACATCCCTTCTTGGCAAAACCAAAAGTGTACACCCTTTTTATTGCTTTTTTTGGGGTGCTGGAGAGAGGTTTGGAACTACATTTTCGAAGAAAGATCCTACCTAGGTTTATACGGTTGGGATGAATTTCAATAGCGTCTTATTATGATAATAGACGAATCGAATACAAAAATATTGGGCTGGATTCATTACAATTTGAGACCTGTTTAGTTTTCCATGTATACATACACCGTACAGACCAACAGATAACTGCACAGTGATAAAAAAAATTTACTTCAAGATGAAGTTCAATATATGCCAAATTTGGTGCATATGTATAACTCAGTTATATCTTTAATAAATATAAGCCTTATGTGGGTTTAAGTAAAAATGTCCGTGGTTAAACTCATTTTATTGGCGTATGTCGGTGAAAGTAGTATTTTATTTAGAATAGAGCGTACTCCTCTTGAAATACGCTGAAGTGTAGTGCTAGAGGTGTGTATTAACATCAGACAGGTCCCCATGGCTGTGTCTGAATAGTCTGCATCCTACACACTTGTGCACTTTACTTGCACACTTTGATCAAACACGTCTCTGGCGCAAGAAAATACATAGGGTCCAGAATACTTATCAAACAGCATATTACAGCCAGAGCTTTCTGGTGGCTACTTCTTAAACACGTGTTGCCATGGCAACGAGATTGAATTTTGATAGTGTTTTGTCAATGATGTCTTGTGGGCACTCTATAGTGGAATTATAATATTTTTCCTGCTATAAAAATAAATTTAACAAACTAGCATATACTCGTAAATATGGACAAAGAACACACCATATTAGTTTTATTTAACAGCTAGTGTATATTTTATTATATTCCCACACAATATATAACACTTTCATTTAATAAAACAATGTTATTTTAACTAAAGTGCACGATAAAGGACAAATCGTAAGGGGTGCATCTGTACACGCTAAGAGAATTCAGATACCATTAAAAATTAATCACGTCCTTTAAGTCGAAGTCAACGTCAACCTTAAAGTGCACGTGGGTTCCAAAGGGTCCTCGGATGTAATATTCAGACACGGCCCATGTTTTACTGATCACGCTGTGATGTAAGATAAATTTTGAACGTTTGAAACATACGTACGGACCTAAATCAACCCGAATCATGTGATGTCCAGCAGTCATGGTTGATAAATAAACATCAAATGAGATATTTTATATATACAATAAAATCAGTTGGCACATGAACTAAATGCAGGATCGTCTAGTATGATTTGCCGGCCTTTGTAGCTCGTGGTTCGATCTCTTGGTAGGCTGTATTGAGCGTGGTTTATTTGTAGTAAAACGCGTACATCACAGACGATTAGTAAGATGTGGTACAAATAATATTATACCACTATAAAGCCACACGGCTGACTCACTGATTGACATTAATGTTTACCCACTTCCAGATGAGCTAGAAACTTGAAATTTGGCAAACTTATAGCTTCTAGCCTGTAACCAACGAGAAAACTAAAAAAAAAATTTTTTTTAAATATTTAACCCCTAAAAATATGCAAAATGGTGGAGCAACTTTAAAGTCGGTGCGGACCTTTCTTTGGAGTCTCTTGTTGCTAAACGGTAAGACCTATTAAAAAAAAGCTCTAGAATTACATTATTTTACATCCACCTGCAAAGAAAAGTCACCAGGGGGTTTGGGGGCGGAGCCCCCAACGAGCAAAGTGAGTATTATATATTCACATACAGGCCTGTATGTAACTAACAAAGTGTTATTATTATCAACAATTATTATTATTATTGCGAATAGAACTCATCATTAATATAAATTCGTGACTTTAATCATCTAATATCTGCTTCGGTGGCTGAATGGTGTAAAGCGTCATTCTCACAATAAACTGGACTGCCGATGACAGGGTGATCACGTTTCAAATCCGGATCGGGTGTTATTGAGTGTTATTTTCCCCTACATGGTTTTCTAATCTCCTTCACGCAAATGCAGATATACCTTCTCTAAATTCAGCCTTCCTCATTCCTAACATATTAACGTGATTAATATATACGAACCCGCTTCAGTGGCCAAACGGTATCATTCGTCACTCTCGTGCTATACTAGATTGCTGAAACTGGAAGATTGGGGTTTTATTCTGGTCGGGTGCACTAAGGTTTTTTCTAAATGGTTTACACCCTCACTCAACGCAAATGCGGGTTCATTTCCTCTTAATTCAACCTTCTTGATCCCTAACACATAAGTTATTAGTACATAAGCCTAAAAACCGAATGGGTAGTAATACGCGATGCTAAAAAATTACATAAAATAACTAGAACGGGTAGTAAGGCGCAGGTCTAAGAAATGTTTAAATGTAATTTAAGACTTATCAACAAGTTCTGACCGATCAAGTGTTAAAACTCTCACGGTTTTTTTTTTTTTTTTTTCAGGTCTGGACCCAGCGCGACCCTTGGTGGACAGGTACGGCTCCGCGGGGTTCCGCCTCACCAGGGACGACGCCCACGTTGTGCAGGTTATCCACACGAACGCCGGGGCGCTCGGAGAGGAGGCGCAGGTGGGGCACGTGGACTTCTGCGTGAACGGCGGCATGAACCAGCCCGGATGCAAAGGACACAGGCTGCGTTAGTAACCTCTGCAGTGTCTTGTTGAGGGGAGGGAAGGGGTTCACGTGTACTTTCTAAACACACAGACCAACACTGGGGGAAAGGAGATCCACGCGTATAAAGGTGTCAGTCTCTTGCTGGGAATCCGGTAATGAGGAGGTTAGATTTCGAGTCCCAACCGGTGATATTAAGGAATCTTCTTCTAGAAGTTTTTTTGTATTTATTCCTCTATTTAAATGCTGGTACACTTCCTCTAAATTTTATCTTCCTCGTCCTTACCCTAAATAGTGTAAATATGTGGTTAGTCATGACGGGTAATAAGATGGAGTGCCAAAATAAAATAAAAAACATTTTATCGGCGCACAATATTTACATCTCCAGCCCTAGCACCAACATATTTATTATTATTATTATTATTATCACGTCTTACTACCCGTTAGGGTTATACGCACTTACGCTAATGTGTAATGGTAGGGTGATTGTGAGATGAAATGGAGGACCTACAGTTTAACGTGGAATCCGAACCACGGTGGAGGCCTGGCATTCCCCACATTCACAAGAAGTAAAGATAAAATAAAATGTGCACTAAGCCACACTGAGGGTTTGCTTTGGCCTTGAACCAACCAATCAGAGCACCNCTGTGCCGGGACCGAGGATTGAACCCCGGCCGCCAGCATAGAAGTCTGACACCTTACCCCTAGACCGCCAGGTCACCAACATATTTATTAATCGTATAGGTAAGATGAACTCGAATAAAAGCGTACAGCCCGGATGGGTAGTAAGACGTGGTGCTTAGAAAAAAAACTCGAATAATAAATAGGTTATTTCTGTGTGCACTTTTATGGAGTGGAACCAGGTTCCGCTAGACTTGTGTTTGATCATTATAATCACTTAGCAAGTATTAAGGGCAACCTCTTTGGTGGCCACATGATCTAAGGCGTCACTCTCGCAATAGATTAGACTGTTGATGACGGGGGGGATCGGGGTTCGAATCCCTGTCGGGTTTACTGAGAGTGCCACACTTCCTCTAAAATCAATCTTACTTATCTTTAACCCATAATCGCGACTGTTAAATAAATGTATAACTATAAGCCGGATGGGTGGTAGGCTCACTCTCAACTTAATGTGTGCTATTGACGAGACAAACTAACATCTATAAGGCGGGAAAGGGTGAGGCTTGTACCATCACTGGGACAATAGTATCCTAAACTACTGCCTCCACTCCACTCACTGTAAAACTCCGCACTATGATACATTTTAAATAAGAATCTTCTTATGCGGAAGTTGTAATACTTCATGTAATAATACGCCAAATTATTCTTTTCTGCAGCTATAAATTTCAATAGTGGTAAGACGACTTTAGTTGGCAACGTATCTAATTACTGAGCTAAGGGTCCTGGCTCGATTTCTGACAAGGCCGAAACATTCATCATTGGTGAAATGTGGGTTTCCACCTTCACAGTGACGAATTAACGGCTGGGGGCTGGATGTTGTGTCTGTTCAAGATAATTGAAGTCGTGTTCCGATATAACTAGTAGGTTCAAAAAGTTCACATTAAATACCTTAAATAATATATTCTTAAGATAACAAAATTTCTTCAAAGTTCAGCCAATCCATGTTTTATTTTTTATCTTCTAGAAAATTTCTCAAGAGTTGTGTTTCGTTTCTCTGCAGGTAGAGCACGTTGCAGTCACTTCCAAAGCGCCTGCTACTTTGCCTCGACCATCTCCCCCAGAAGACAACTCGTGGGGCTCCCTTGTACCGCGAGCTGTCCAAAGAGGGGAAAGTCCCTTGGACTGATGCCTGGCGCACCCATGCCCATGGGAGAGGACACTCCGGACAGGTAAATGTCCTTATCTCCATGACCTGCCTTCTAGACCTTATGTAGAATTGTTTGAGGTTCTCACTGCAATTGCATTGGTCTGTGGTTCAACCCCAGGGTGGGGTATAACTTAGTAGCATCTAGGATTGGGATTAGGAGGCTAGGAGCAACCTACCTTGAATTAAGATCGTTTGTAAGTCTTGTTCTTGTATGATGGTGTTTGTTTTTTCAGTGCCAGTGGAACCTACTGCGTCACGATTCATCACAACATCGACTGTCCGTTCGACTAGAGGCCTAGACGTGGCAAAGAGTTCAATAAGCAACCGGCTGAGTTTCAGACAATACATGACCTCACGAAGAGTTTGAAGAGCAACCAGCTGAGTTTCAGACAATACATGACCTCACGAAGAGTTTGAAGAGTAACCGGCTGAGTTTCAGACACTACATGACCTCACGAAGAGTTTGAAGAGCAAACAGCTGAGTTTCAGACAATACATGACCTCACGAAGAGTTTGAAGAGCATCTAGCTGAGTTTCAGACACTACATGACGTCACGAAGAGTTTGGAGAACATCCGGATGAGTTTCAGACACTACATGACCTCATGAAGAGTTTGAAGAGCAACCGACTGAGTTTCAGACACTACATGACCTCACGAAGAGTTTGAAGAGCAACCAGCTGAGTTTCAGACACTACATGACCTCAAGAATAGTTTGAATAGCAACCAGCTGAGTTTCAGACAATACATGACCTCACGAAGAGTTTGAAGAACATCCGACTGAGTTTCAGACACTACATGACCTCACGAAGAGTTTGAATAGCAACCAGCTGAGTTTCAGACACTACATGACCTCAAGAATAGTTTGAATAGCAACCAGCTGAGTTTCAGACACTACATGACGTCACGAAGAGTTTGGAGAACATCCGACTGAGTTTCAGACACTACATGACCTCACGAAGAGTTTGAAGAGCAACCAGCTGAGTTTCAGACACTACATGACCTCAAAGAATAGCTTGAAGAGCAACCGGCTGAATTTCAGACACTGCATGACCTCACGAAGAGTTTGAAGAGCAACCAGCTGAGTTTCAGACACTACATGAACTCACGAAGCGTTTTAAGAGCAACCAGCTGAGTTTCAGACACTGCATGACCTCACGAAGAGTTTTAAAAGCAACCAGATGAGTTTCAGACAATACATGACCTCACGAAGAGTTTGAAGAGCAACCAGCTGAGTTTCAGACACTGCATGACCTCACGAAGAGTTTGAAGAGCAACCAGTTTCAGACACTGCATGACCTCACGAAGAGTTTTAAAAGCAACCAGCTGAGTTTCAGACACTACATGACCTCACGAAGAGTTTGAAGAGCAACCAGCTGAGTTTCAGACAATACATGACCTCACGAAGAGTTTGAAGAGTAACCGGCTGAGTTTCAGACACTACATGACCTCACGAAGAGTTTGAAGAGCAAACAGCTGAGTTTCAGACAATACATGACCTCACGAAGAGTTTGAAGTGCAACCAGCTGAGTTTCAGACACTACATGACCTCACGAAGAGTTTGAAGAGCAACCAGCTGAGTTTCAGACACTACATGACCTCACGAAGAGTTTGAAGAGCAACCACCTGAGTTTCAGACACTACATGACCTCACGAAGAGTTTGAAGAGCAACCACCTGAGTCCTAGAATCTCAGTGACGTCATTAAGAGTTTGGCGAGTGACCTACTGTGTTTTGGAACCTAGAGGAGAAAACCAAGATTCTCCTATTTTTTCAATATCAGTCTGGTGTCTCCAAGTCTGACGTCATCGCTGCGCTTTACGCCATATTCTTGCCTGTTACTTTCTGTGCCTTTTTATCAAAAACTCGTAATCGTAAAAACGCGTTCATCCTCAAATGTAAACCATAATGTGCAGCGCATACTCTTTCCCAGAGTAAAAAACATGTAAATAAGGTTTGAAGTACATATAAAATTAAACAAGTGACGTCCAAGCCAACATTTTATTTAGTGACGTGTCGATCACGTCATCTTACCTCTTTATTCTGATTCAAGATCAAAAAATAAAATATTAACGTGTGCGTTAAGCTAAGTGCTTAGGAATATAATTAACATTATTTTATAAATTGTTTCATGCTCGATTAATGATAGATAGTGTTCCGTGTGATAGATTCAGACCAATTTTCATAGGAAAAGCCTTATCTGACGGCTAGAAAAGTTTCTAGATCTACCGTCTTCTATCCATACGTCAAGTCGTGTGTTACACAGCTGTCGCCTTTGGTATATATTATAAATTAACACAAATAATATATTAAGATATTATAAATGTTAACAACAACAAAATATATTTGTATTTTCTAAATGTTTTTTTCTCCTACCAAAATCACAGTAAGCTACTATTGGATCATATCTTATAATATAAACTATTTATACGCTGAAATCTCTCATTAAAATAATTTGAAGGTAGTTTCAGATAATTGGAACATTATTGGTGTTTTATTTGAGCCTGTTTACCTTTAACGTGGCGGTAAGTCGAGAAAGAATTTCCCATGTGAATACATCCAGGTTTTGTTCGGTGAGTTTTAAAGATATAATATTGAAACAAAAACCATCAATTATTCAATAAATATTTTTTTTAAAATAGCCTTATATTGTCACAAAATTGTTATTTTTTTTATCTTGAAGTGGTTTTTTGTAAATAGGTTTTTTTTTTACTGTTTACACCTTAAGTTATTTGGTTTATTCAGTATAGGGCATCGATAGCGTGGATAAAAATAAAGTTTGGACAGCGATGGAGGAGAACTAAGTGGAAAGAGGAGTAATGAGAGTGAAAATAATGTATGAAGATAACAGAAGGTGTGTTAAAATGGAGAGTGGGAGGAAGGAGTGGTTCCAAATAAAAAGTGGAGGGAAGCAGGGGAGTTCCCTCTCAACGCTACTATTTGTAATGGTAATAGAAATGGGCATAAATAAAGTGTAAGGAAAACTCGGGGAGGAAAGTATGAAAGCAATTATGTTTGCTGAGGTATGAGGAGAAAGGGAAGAGGAAGTACAGCAACAGCTGTGGAAATGAAAAATTGTGGAAGGAAATTTAACATGGTAAAATTTGGATGATGGTAATGACAAGGAAGAGGCCTAGTAAAGCTATAAAGTTGAATGGGGTAGAGCTGAGAAAAATACAGGACGTAAGATATCTTAGAAGCGGGATTGAGGTGAGAGTTGAGAGTAGATAGGAACTAACACGAAGAGGACAAGTGGGAGAGTTGATCTATAAGTGTGTAAGAGACCTGTTATAGTTAAGTGTAAGGAAGTGTTGTACAGAGTGTACTTTGTACCCATTGCCATATATGCGCAGAAAAATTGACATTGAATGTAAGAGAGACTAGGAAATTAGAGGCCGTGGGAATTAGGTTTGTGAGGAGCGTGTTAGCTGTCACTAAGAGGAACAGGATTAGGAAAGAAGTTATCTGGGGAAGAACTGGAGTACAGGGAGTACAAGAGATAGTAGAGGAAGCAAGGATGAGATGGTTTGGGCATGTAATGAGGATGTTGGAGTACATGAGATAGTAGAGGAAGCAAGGATGAGATGGTTTGGGCATGTAATGAGGATGGAAAAAGA
This sequence comes from Timema poppense, assembly GCA_902141375.1. NCBI lineage: Eukaryota > Metazoa > Arthropoda > Insecta > Phasmatodea > Timematidae > Timema > Timema poppense. Next base: position 10,523 of record CABFOV010009665.1, read on the forward strand.
GAGGATACCAAATAAATTTATGGAGATGAAATATTTAAGAAAAATACTACAAGAGAGGCTGAGATAGAAGAAGCAGGTAGCAGAAAGTGTGCAAGTGAGAGGATAAGAATGCTGGAAGAATAAAGGAAGATGAAGGGATTTTAATAAAATGATCAAGATGATGATGATGAACATCATCATCTTGGTTAAAGAGCTAGTAGGAATCCTCCTGCCAGGATGTAGTTTAAAAATATATGTGCAAACATGTATAGTATATATATAATAGGAAACAAGAAAAAGATCATTTTTAAATCCAAGTCAATGCTGTCTAAGTCCAAATAGTAGAGTGAGAGTAAATACTTGTCAGCGGAAGAGGGAATGTGTTAACAGTAAGGCGAACCTTTCATTTTCTTCCCTCTCTTTCAATTTCATACATCGGCGTGTAAGTTCGTCAGTGCTTTAAGGGATAGCTTACGTGCGCCAAGTTAATATGCAACCCACATCAGAAAACAACTTCAAATTAATTAATAAGTATTAAGTCTAGAGATGGGAAGTTCTAATCCTCCAATCCCTCTAATTCTATGGTATTCAAGAGATTCGAGATTCGTAAAAATCTCAAAAAAAGTTATCTCAAATACAATTATGAAGATCTTGACTTGATATATAACAATTTCATTCAATTGGCGAAGAAGCTTATTCAGACTCACATAGCTAGGAGAGTAACAAAATAACAAAAAGGAACAAAAATGTATTGATATAATTAATTTACTTTAAAAACTAGCGTTCTTTTTGTTGCTCATGACGTAATTGACATGACAATCCAGATAGAATTTGTCATTGGCATTAAGGCTTGAACAAAATTTGTTTGGATTCAATTTTAAATATTTTCATTTCAACTAAAATTGTACATTGTTAAAGATTCGAGGATTCAAATTTGGACTCAAGATTCAAAAGAGAATTTAATAATCTTTATTGTAACACACATAAAAAAGTTGTGTCTTCTTATACTTCTTTTTGTAGATATCTTGCAAATATTCATGGCATCAGCGCGCAATCAAGCCAAACCATCCGATCAGCCGCCTTATGTTGACAAAGATAGTGCCAACTCCTGCAAATAGAGGGTGTCATGTGTTCAGCATAACGAGCCCTCTGGCGTGTAATCTCAGTTTTCTAGACCGGAGCTGCAACTTCTTCATTCAAGAAGCTCCTCATTTGATGCTCACGTGGCCGAGTTAAACCCTGTTCCAGACCCACTGAATCACAGAAAAAACGGGAAGTTCCAGTGATTGAACCCGGGACCTATGTATCTAGAACAGAATTTTACAAAACGTAGCTAACCCATCGTAGAGCCTGCCACGTCCAAAAGCATTGATCTCCGAGTGATATTTGGTTAGAATTCCAGCCGCTAGAGTGCAGAGAGGGTGGTCTGAGACTGTCCGGCGAGCAACTTATACGTCCGTCAGCTTATTTTCAGTCCAAGTTTCATCGCGAGAACCTTATCTGACAGCTAAAGAAGTTACTAAATCTACTTTCAAGTATTCATACGTCAAGTCATGTGATCTACAGCTCACAAGATGTCTTGTCAGAGGTGGAGGAAGAGTTTGGTAATCAGATAAATCTTTGCCGCGACCGAGGATTGAACCCCGGCCGCAAGCACAGAAGTCTGACACCTTACCCCTAGACCACCAGGTCACCTTGACCATAAAAAAAGTTTGTCATTTCTAAAAGGTTTTTCCTTCGAAAATTGGACTCAAATATCAGTTACTATCATCCATAATCTGTACTAGCATTCGCCTGGTGGTAGGATGGGAAAATGTATTGTTTATGTAAGCTTTATCTCATTAATCCCGTATTACTACCCACCAAAGCTATCCACATACTTAAACCAATGGACTACGGATGAAGAAGGTAGAATTTTGGGGTAAATGTAGTCGTATTTGCTTCGAAAAAGATTGAATTTTATTTTTAATCTAATTTTTCAACACCCAGCCGGGATTCGCAATCTAACCTCCTCTTTACTAAAACAAACAGGACGAGGTTGGCACCTTAACCTGTCTGACCATCGATGCAGTCGAGTACATCCATTTGGACTGGAACCTAGTTTGGCAAGAGTCGGACGCGCTAATCATTCGCCGCCTGGCTCTGCCGGACCAACCAGTCCACAAGATCATCGACACGCCTCCTATGTCCATATCGGGGTCACAGTCAAAGGTCACAGAGGTCACGCTTCCAGGTTGGACTGACCTTTACCAACTTTCAGTTCAATAAAAAATGTAAATTGCAGGATTCTGGTTTGACGCCGCTTTCCAACAGTCTTTGAAACATCGGTCAAACCAGTTTTGAGAACTTTAACCTGATGTTGCTTTTCTTTGAGATTTGAATCATCAGAAGACAAACGTATTATTTTATTACATTTCATGGGTTTTTTTTAGCAACGCGTCTTACTACCCGTTTGGGTTATACGTATATGTACTAACGATAATATATTTAGGATGAAGAATATTGATTATATATGAAGTGTACCCAGGTTTTCAATGGACGACCATGTAGGAAAAACCGCCCTCAATACACCCGATCTTTGTGTCAACAACAGTCCGGTTCATTGTGAGAGTTACGCCTTAGACCATGTGTCCACTGAAGAAGCTAAAGAAATAATATGTTAATATTTTCTAAACTATTCTATCGACCAGAATCATACTATACAAACTTAAGTCTGGTTGTTAGGAAATGTGGGTTAAGGGTGATATTTTTGAAGTTCTTATAAAATACTTTGGGGGGGGGGGGG
>CABFOV010009667.1:0-18621 GCA_902141375.1 Timema poppense
TTTTTCGGTTCTTTTATTTAACAGAAAGACTAAATGCGCTTGCAGTACTTTCAATGGAGAAACATTTCCTCAATTGTCATCCAGAAATCAAAGAGAAAATTATTGACCTTTTTTCGCAAATTAAAATAAGAAGAATGGATTTAATTTTTAAATGAATAGATCAAGCTTGAACTGTAATAATCTAAGTTAAAGTAATTAAAAAAGTTTTTTTTTGTTAATATCTTATCAAGTTCCTGAATAAATTTTCTTTTTATACATGTTTTTTTTTCTTTTACACAATTTTAAAACAAAGACTAAAAATTTTCTGGAGCAGCAACCCACTATTTTAGCTACGAGCCGCCACTGGGCGTAACCTTTCAATGGCCTGAAGACCTCGTTTTTGAGGTAGGAATAAAGTTTTTACAGCAATAAAAACACTTAATTACCTGCACCCACAGGGTTGTCTATGAAAAGCAAGGAGTGGTTCTTGTGGTAAGAGAAAGGGTTTTCCACGAGGTTAATGTTATCCTTGGCTACAGTAAAAGGTCCCATCTCTTTAAAGAGGCCGTAAAGCGATGTTGTTCCTGGCCCACCTTGGAGCCATAGCAATACCGGAGCCTCCATGTAGCTGTACTGCAATGTTAAGACAGTTGATAACTTGGTAAACATCTTCATATTGAAAGCTAGCCAAGTAACATAATAATGTCTCACTATTGCAAATAATTTAATATAACTCTAGGTGAAATCATTAGAACTTGTTGAAAAATGAAAATATTGGAGACCAGCTTACCTTTGTGGGAGTTTTATATCCATGAGCATCTAATAGAACACAACATTTATGCCTTTTTTTGTTGTCATAACGCCTTTCTTACACATGTGTCTTAACTTTGATAATGTATTACAGATGAAAAAGGTTCAGTTTTAGAGATTTAGAGGAAGTGTACCTTAATTGGCATCGGTAGGCAAGTCTTTAGATCTCATTAATATACATCTAAAATACTCCACTTTGAGCATAAATTATTAATAGTTTATAATAGGTATCTCAAAACTAACACATAACTATTTAACGGCTAAGATTCTATTTATTTTTCTTAATCTTCTTCATAAATGATAGATAATAAATATTATTATTTATATTTTAAATGATATTATTTAACAAAACAATAGTGATAAATGACAAAATAAATATTTTAAAGTCATCAAACATAGTAATCAGTTCATGAAAAGTGTTTCTTTAATGCCACCCCTTGAATCTACCCTTTCATTCTTTCACACTTTCTCTTGTCTGTTGCTCATACAAGTTTAAACCTTGATGCCTATCCTCTAGCTTCCTAACAATATCTCAATATCTTTCACTTTCTGTCTCAATTGCAAGATTCCAAATATGAATCACCACAGACCACTTTCAAACATAACCAGTAACACAACCCCCGCGCACCCCTTCTTCTTTACACACCATGGAATCTGCTACACAGCTTAAAATTGATAAGACCTGACTTCTAGGCTACACATTTCAAAAGATCGGCGTAAATAATCGGGTTCAACAGGTAAAAGTGATATGTCAACAATACATTAGATAAAGACTACACCAAGACTAAACATTTCAAAAGATCGGTGTAAATAATCGGGTTCAACAGGCCGGTAATCAACTTAACCGATTGTACCATAATCGGCCCAGCCCTAAGAGATAATTAGTAATACATAAAGATATCTATCGTAGAACACAACTAAACAATATATGGTGATAAGTCTTGTTCTCTCCTCACCTGAAAGGGGAAGAACCAGAAGAGTTATTTGCTCACCTGAACGGGAAAGAACCAGAAGAGTTATTTGCTCACCTGAGCGGGAAAGAACCAGAAGAGTTATTTGCTCACCTGAGCGGGGAAGAACCAGAAGAGTTATTTGCTCACCTGAGCGGGAAAGAACCAGAAGAACAGGTTAGAATCGTACTTCTCATTGACTGTGAAGAACCCGGAGTAGCTGGGGATGTCGTCAGGGAAGGGTGCTCCTAACACCCTGGACAACTTCTGAGCCTCCTGGATCTTTCCGCTTCGCAAGTAAGGCGTGAGAACAAGTTTGTCCCCGACATCTTCCAGTGGAGGGCTTTTTGTGGTCACAGGTTCGTTGTCCCTCAGCCAGTAATTCTTGGGGTATATCTGTTGCGCTAGTCCTGGGACCAGTAGAACTAAGAACAGGAGGATGGAAGGAAACGCCATTGTGGCTGACCAGTGGAACTACCAGCTTTTGTATCACCTATAATTTCAATGACTATACACTTGTATTTGTATTGAAAATATTAATCACGAGATACTAGATAAGCTATATGTCTGATGTCTATTTTCTTTACTGATTACAATTTTGTTTGTCGGTGGAATAATAAGCTCAAGTTTATCTTGCAATGCAATTAAACATACTTTAGATATAATTCAAAGTTATTATAATTATCAATAATTCTATTTTATACTCTCACTTTTATTTGTAGGCCTAAGGCCATTGAAAAGGTTTTAAATTTAAATAATATAATGTGTAACAATCTCATATAAAGAATCATACACATAAAAAAGTATTTAGAAAATTTATTTTAAATTCAAAATCATTTCTCGTTGATTGATTTGTTAAAAAAGTAAAGTAATACTATCTAGAAAACGGTTTGTTTTTTCCTTAGCAACGCATATTACTACCTGTTTGGGTTATGCGCTTATGTACTAATACGTTTATGGTTTTAAGGATGAGGATGGTTATAATTATAGGAACTGTAACCGTATTTACTTGGAGGGAGATTGGAAGACCATTTAGAAAAAAACACCTTCAGTACACCCGATCGAGATTCTAACCTCGATCTCCCAGTCATAGGCCATTTAGTCAACTGCGAGAGTAGCGCGTTAGACCACACGGTCACCGAAGCGGGTAATATTTACCGTTACAAATTAATTTAACATTCCTCAGTTTTTTTAATTCTTTCACTTGAATGTTTAAGATCCTTACAGCCTATCATGAGTTTACCCGAGAATGCAAGTGTTTTATGCCCAATTTTCAACTTTTGTGTAAAAGGGCATTGAAGTTTGACCTTGTGTAAAAAAAACAATTTTACTAGATGACAACTCAAGTTTGTGTCCTCTTTAATTCATTATATAGTGGTCTCAATTTCACCGCAGGTAAACCATGTGCATTCTGACTAGACGCGAACCCCAAATATCTCAAATTTAACACTTTTTGAGATATAACACTTTCATTCTCGGGTGACGCATTGTCCACAACCCCACACCACCAAATAAAAAATAATAAAAACAAAATAAGTCCTGTTTTTCTTCACTCACAGTTGCTCACAATTTTTTTTAAACCAAATTAAGGATTAGAACACGTTCTTTTTTCCTTGTCATTCACCTGCATAAGTGTAAAGTCACTAGGTTGATGTGCTCCTAACAGTTTAATTTAAAGTTTTTCTTGCAGTTTTATTGAAAAAAAGGGAGTTTTTAATAAATAATTCACTTAATTCATTTTAATTAATCACTTTCACTTGTCACCATACTTATTGGGTGTTTTAACACATACTAAATATACTCTAAAATCAAATAAAAACCATCTTTATCGAATCTTGGACTGACCCGATGAACTACCGCTGAGCGCGGAGTGGAATGACCTTGAAAGATATCCCCCACTGGAAGACAAAGCTTATCTGAGAGGGGCTGTCCCCTGTCAACTTCTCCATTTACTCATTGGAGTCTCGAGCGCTGGTACAGGCACATGACGATTGGAGCGAGGAATGAATCCTCTTGGTAATGAAATACTGTATAACGAATCGAATAATTCACTGTGTGTAGAGAATGGTGCTCCACTTCATATTAATGTTTTTACTAAATATGCTGTAAAATAAAAAGAAATAAAAAATAAGTTTTATGTTCAAAAAGTGTTGGTGGGTCCGGATCCCTGGGGACACTGTGGATGGGGAACCCCCCTGGTTGTACTAAACTCAAAAACCATAGTTGGCTTGCACGTTATATATATAAACAATCATTAATGTGAGACAGCTCTTGCTATTTTTAAATATTTTGCTCAGGAATAAAACTCATTTTATATCTTAGTGAATCCTTTGTTTGGTTATCAGTATTCGTAAAATGTATTGATTGACCTTTTATTAGAGATGGGTCGAATCAAATATTTCTCAAATCTGAATTTTAAATTTTCATTCGAATCCCAAAATCTTTACAAAATGTGCTATATTAGTTCAAGTGCAAATGTTTAAGGCTTAACTTAATTTCAAAAAGACTTGGTGTCACTGACAAAATAATGTTATTTTGTTTGGAATGTCTATTACATCATAAACAACAAAGATAACACATTTTTTATTTGGTAAATTAATTGTATTAGTACAATTTTATATTGACCCTTTTATTTGTGATTTGGTTGATTTTCCAACTTCACAAGTCTCTATAGTAACCTTTTTATCAATGGCTTTAAACTGTTATTTGAAATCAAAGTCCTCGTAATTGTATTCGAGATTATTTTTTGAGATATTTATGAATCTCTAATCTCTTGAAAGATTCAAATGCCCCATCTATACATTTTATATAGCACCCCAAGCCATGCCTCTTTAACTTTAAACTGACAAAACAAATTGAAGTGTATTAAGTTATAGTTAGGTCGTTAAGGATCTTTTAAATCTAGCTTTTTTTTTATCACTTCTTACTACCAGTTCAGATTATACGCGAACATGGTCAATAATCAAATGGGGTGGAGATGAGGAAGGAAGTAGTTTAGAAGTAATTTACCCGCATAGAAGGAGAGTGGACAATCATCTAGGGAAAAAAACAAGCCTCAGTAGACCTGACTGGGATTCGAACTCCGATCTCCCCGTGGTTATCAGGCCAGCCTAGCCTGAGAGTGACGCCTTGGATCGTTCAGTCACTGAAGTGGGTTTCAAATTTATAGTTTATTTTCTATCAAACTGACTGGGATTCGAACTCCGATCTCCCCGTGGTTATCAGGCCAGCCTAGCCTGAGAGTGACACCTTGGATCGTTCAGTCACTGAAGTGGGTTTCAAATTTATAGTTTATTTTCTATCAACTTATCATTGTATTTTTATAAGAAATAGGTGAAACAAAACCTTTAAAATGTTTGCTCTATGTGAGGCATATTTTGGAATATTAGAAATAGATAATTGAGAATGCCATCGATGGGCCCACCGACCAAGGTGTCATTCTCCTAAGGTCTGGACCCATAAGTTTGAAACTTGCGAAAATACTCGCTAGCGAGCAAACTCGCAACTCATGAACTAGCAAATCGCAGGCTGTAAAAAACAGAGCTAATTTTGAAAGGTTTCTACTGTCGTGTGAGCCGGTGTAGTGTTGTTTCGCTTGCGACTGAGTTCTCAATCCGACAACACTGTAAAACCATGACGTGTCAAAAGGTTGAGGCAATGAGATGCCACAACGTGCCATTGTACAAGATAAGTAACTGAAAGTAAACACAATTATTGTATTGAGTGCATCATGTAAAACGATTTGTTTCGTTTTAATAAGAAACCATCTTCCAGTTGTATTCATCTAAGCTTGTCTCAACATTTTATCAGCTTATATGAGTATAAGTTAAACCATCGATCTGTTCAAAATTCAATTTAGCTTACTGATAGAGTACCTGTCTGAACCTCAGATGTTAACGAAATAGATCCCACCCCGATTACAATATTTTAGTTATTTGTCTGAATTTAAATCACTTGTTAATAATTAGAATTCAGTATTAAATTATTTTATTTTCGCAACTATTTTTAAAACATATATATACCCTAGAGGTTTTTACTATGCGAATAATAATTAGCTTGCTTAGCCTTATTTTTAAATGTGTACTTTTTATGTCATGAAACCCATACAAAATTTCGAAATTAATCTACCGTTTTTAATTTACTACCTTGTTAAATTATTTTTAAAGAAGAATATTATGGTGGTCTACGTAGGATCAAAAACATTGTATACTTATGTAAGCCATATTTAAAACAAATTATATGCTTACTAATAAAATAATTTAAAATTAAAGAATAAAGTCCGATAAATTAAAAAAAAAATTGAGATGACAGGATTTTAACAGGTGAACATTATATTATGAAAACGTCACTTAATCTACTCAACCAAATCAACAGCTAGATAAGTTTAAAAGAATTAAAATGCATAGTTATCCCAAATAAATACTTTTTATTGAAGTATTGAATAAAGTGTACAAAACAATCATATTTTTCTTCTTTTGTAAACCTATTTTATACACTGGTAGGTTTATTTCAACCAAATCACTCTCAGAAAGCTGCAGCCGAAGAGGGAGATGGCATCCATTTTGTTATTTTATGCTCTACTCGATAGACAAGGCCTGTCTCGCACGGTGTGAGGCTGGTGAGTATAATCCGCTCGCTATTCGATCGTGTGACGCCAGTTTTTGCAGCGCAGACGTTTCAAAATTAGGGGTTTGCAAGATTGTGTGCGAGATAAGAGAAATACGCTAGCGAGTCGCTACTGGCACGTTTCAAAATTAGGGACCCAGGTTCGCCGATGACGGGGAGGTCAATATTTGAATCAGGTCAGATGTACTCAGTACAATTCTAGCTACTGTACGTTCCCTCTATAATCTACCTTCAACATTTCTGCTTCATCATAATAAGTTATTGGATAGTCCAGATGAAAAGCAATAAAGAAATGGTCGGGGAAAAAAAGTCTAGCCCATCTTTTAAATCTAATTTATTTTAGCACAGCTGTTCGCTTTGTTCGCATTTGTATTATTTACGCTACTGTGTTAGGGATGAGGAAGATTGATTTTTGAGGAAGTACACCCTGATTTGCATAGAGGGGGAGTGGAGAACCAATTATTAAAAACCACCCTTAAGGCACCCAGCTAGGATTAGAAACCAATTTCCAAACAACAATTTGTAGTCTATTTTCTCTATTTGATTTATATTAATAAAATCAGGAGTTAGTTTGGTCTATCGCGAGCCTTCAGGAGTATGAATTTCTTAAAAATAGTAGCCCCTGTGCACGAACATGTGCACCTCATATTCTAAATTTTGAAATTTTTATTGGATTTTTAAAATAATTATTCAAAAACTGAGTTGGAAGCAAAACAATTTTTTTTTCAGACTATGTGCGGTAGATATATCAAGCAATGCTCATGACACTACAAACAAACAAACAAACAAACAAACAAACAAACAAAGAAGATAGATAAATATAACAAAGCCCCGGTAAACGAAGGGCTTAAAGGCACTAACTTTTAAGTTACCTATCGCAAAAAAAAAATCTCCTGGGTAACGCCGGGTATTTCAACTGGTAATAAACAAACATTGTAAATAAATATTAAAAATAGCCCTCTGGTGGTGAAACGAATGGTTCTTCTTCCTATGTAGAAATGAGTATCTATGGTCACTTTACGTGATCACATGTGTACATTTCCAACTTTCATGTGAGGATCCTTATATTGAAACTAAGAACACTTATTTGAGGATCGTGCAGTCAAGTTGGCCATTCAGAAACGAATATAGATATCGATAGTTAAAAAAACTTCACCTGTGCTCACTGATTTGGTATTTTGAGCTACATTTATTTAGCGATAACATTTGTAACGTGCTAACTAACCGTTTGCACTTACACTCAAAAGTACTTATTTTCACTATTATATATAGTCTATTATTATTATATTCTACCTATGTTGACTATTATTTCACTATTATCACTATACATCCTAGAACTAAAACATTCTAATAATGTGTGGCAGATATAAACTCAATGTGAAATCGTGTTGCTGGAAACGCCAAAACTTGAGGAAAGTTTTCCTCATCTGAATGTTCTACACTTCTGGAGGAAGTTCAACACACGGACATCTTGCATGATTGCCAGACTTAACTGTAATGACGGTCCGCTCCCCAATGCTGTCATCAGATGCCATCTCCTAGCGTTAGTTCGCGTTTTGCTTGAGCTTGAATCTTGATTCTAGAAAATCCCCCCCCCCTTACCCTTGTGGATTTCCCTTTCCTAATACGTCAGTGCATCTTCTATAAAACCGCCACCCCTCGCTTCATATGTTGGGGAACTACGCCATCGACACTGACGGGAGCCATCGACGTCTCAAAGCCCTGCTCGGATAAGCGAGATGTGACAACAGTGGTTTGGGAGGCTCTCACCCAGCCCCCCACATAGAGTAGTGTTTCCGCACGTAACTCTAAAAACCCTTATTCGGTTCCCCAAAACCCTTTCCGCCCCAATATTACTAATAATATGTTTTATCTGTTTATTTGTTCTAGAACTTCGCGAAACGTGACAACCCGACTTTTTACTTGCGAACCCTTACCCGCCTCGGTGGCGTAGTTGGCTAACGCGCTTGTCGTGTTTAGCTCAACCGCTAAGGACGGGGAGATCGAGGTTCGAATCTCGGTCGGGTGAACTGGGGGTGGTTTTTCCTAAATGGTTTTCCACTGTCCCTTCCACGCAAATGCGGGTTCACTTTCTATAAATTCAACCTTCCCAATTCCTAATCCATTAGAGTAATTAGTACTTAAAGCATATAACCGGAATGGGTAGTAAGACACGGTGCTAAATATTATTACTACTTGCGAACCACACGGTGTGACCAATTGGTCGGTACGTGTTGGAACTTGCTCTCGTGCTCCCCTTCAGGGAGCATCAGAGCACATACCATTCGACTGTGACTGTGACTCATATGTTGTATTTTATTGTAACGATTCGTCGGAGGAACATCCTAGAAGCTATCAAGGACTGGTGGACTAACAAGCGGTGATCACGATGTTTGACACGTTGATCTCACCTCCTCACCGTAGATGAAGTAAAGTCTGTTGCTATGAGAATTTAGATCTAGTAATTTTTGATAGGGTCTCCAGTATCTGTTTTTACTATGTCCATAAGATAAAGTTTTTTAATGTCAGAATTTTTGCCTTGATTTTACTATGTCCATAAGACATATTTGTGAATGTCAGCATTTCTGACCTGTTTATCTATGTCCATAAGACATAGTTTTGAATGTCAGGGTTCCTGATTTGTTTTTATATGTCCATAACACATTGTTTTGAATGTCCGATTTTCCGACCTGTTTTTCTATGTCCATAAGGCATAGGTTTGAATATCAGAGTTTCTGATATGTTTTTCTATATCAATAAGACATTGTTTTGAATGTCAGAGTTTCTGATCTTTATTCTCTATGTTCATAAGGCATAGTTTTGAATATCAGAGTTTCTTATCTGTTTTTATATGTCCTTAAGATGTAGTCTTAAATATCTCGGTAATTACCAGCCATGTTCCGGCTAAAACTTTAGATGGAATAATGGTGGAAATCAGGTTATCTATAGCTTTGTTCCATGACCTAGTTGGATCCTTGACTGATACCAGTCTCTAATCTATCTATTGTTGTACTTTAGTAGGGTGCTCAACTCGTGGGTATGCTGCTAGTCTAGAGTAATGACCCGCGTGGTATTGTTTATTTTGTCTGGCATTCCTTCAGGCGCCGCTTGAATTAATTAATGTTCAACTGTTTGTAGTTGTTATCGTCTGTGTCCAGACTTGTGTTGAAATTTAAATATACTATTGATTGACCAGGCAGTACTAATGAGGATTAGTCCAGCCATAGTATATTTACAGCCTAGATTCCTGGTAGCTCACAATTAACTTTTTTGTAAACTTATTGTTCTTCTTCTAGGAACTTAACCTTTGTATCTCGTAACTCAATATGGAGTTAACTCATGCTAGCTATCTCATTTAACTACCAACGTTGTAACTCTTTAAACTAGGACCTTTTAGAATTAGGTATGGTTAACTATTATTCTTTTATATGCTTTTTAGGTTACAGTTTAGTGAGCGAAAGGCTGGAGGGGTGCTATGTATTGTTGCTTAACCCTCAATCAATAATTGATTGCAATTTAAATTGCCGTCGTGTTGAGGCAGACACACCTTCGTTTTAGAATGTGTGTTTGTTCTAATTTAATGAGTTACAACCTTTTCTAATAAAGACAAAACCATACTTGTCATGTTTGCAGGTCAGACCAAGGTGCTTCACACCCAAAGCTCCCGATTGGAAGATCATTGTCTAAGGCAACAGATACAATTCCCATCAATAAGCAATGGAATATTTTGTATATGATCTCGTCAAACCATTTATAACACTTTCTACTTGTTTGAATTTAAAATAAACTGATTTGTTAAACTCGCATATCTCTCATATGTGTAATCATTCTCATCTTTCTTTGTATATCTTTGTTACTGTATTCGTCACTTCTTCTATCAGATAGGAGAACTGGTGATACACATTTTTTTCAAATAACTATGTAACTATGAGACACAATGAAGAGATATATTTATCATATCTAAATACAGCCATTAGAAAAAACAAAAACATTATGTCAGCATCAGTTCTTAAGATAGGAGTACAGGGAACGTGAGTTAGTGGAAGTATTTTTTTTTACAGTTTTTACATCAAAAACATTTTTTTTTGGTGAAAATAAAATATATTGTTTCAATAGAAACATAGACATTTTTTTTTCACATGGCAGCAGTTGTTTAATATCCGTCATGACCATAGCAGCATTAGATGATACACTTTTTATTTCAAGAAATGTTGATGTCACCATGTGAAGAAAATTAAACGCTATGTTTCTATTGAAACAATATATTTTATTCAGCGAATATACCGAACGGGTAGTAGGACTAGGTGTAAAAATAAAATATATATTTTGACGAAAAAAAAGTTTCTATATAAAAACTACATAAAACACTGGTCTTTTCTAGCGTTCCCTACATTCTCACCTTAACTCGCGTTTTTCTCTATCCCATTGTAAATAAGAATAATAAAAAAAACAATACTTTATGAAATTATAGAATGGAAATACAAATAAATTCAAGTTTTAAAATGAGTACATATATGAATGTATAATTTCATTAATCAGCATGCACCATTATACATAATATATAATACAAAGGAAATAAGAATATGAATTTAATAAATTTCTTAAGATTGATTGATGTATATGAATACATCTACGTAATACTATTATTGAAGTACTTTCGTGTTTAAATTAATCGTCCTTAGGAAATAAGTCTCTGACAGCTTTATATATGAGGTCGAATGCAAATTCCGGTTGGTCTGTTGGTACGAAATGTCCCGCGTTACGGACCAGTATTTCAGTAAAGTTCCCCGCGGACTTGGTATAGCCTGCTATCAGTCTATTAACCTCCCACAAGTTTCTGGAGGCTGTGGCGTATTCCTGAGCAGAGTTGAAGTTGAGCGACTGAAACAGTTTGACGAGCAGCGGATACCCGCAGATGACATCCATCTGTCCGTTGTAGAAGACCACGCGATAGCCGCTGTCCAGGAGTTCCTCCACCCAAGGCTTCACGGACACCATGAACTCGTCCAAGAGCTCAGCATACACCGTGTCGCTCTCGTCCGAATATGTCTGGTCACCCACATGGATCGCTTGTCTGACGGTGTCGCTCTGAAGGAACTCTTCATAATCTCCTCCACTCTCCTCATTCCCGAAATAGAGGACGTTGTACTCACTAACAAAGGATGCGTACTCGAAAAGGCCAAGGCTGTCCTCAAAGCCCTGTTTAAGAACAACAGTAAGTAATACATCTATCTATTTAAGAATTTTTTTTTCACTTTACATTTCTTATGTTAGTTTTTATGTCAGCGTTTCTATTATATAATCTGTACTATCATTATTTACCTATTATTGCCCTCAGTTTTCTGTTTTTGGGTTTCCTCTTTTATTAAATTGCGTTTCATACCCATAGTTGATACTACTTTCCAAATAGAAAATTCCCTATGTTGCTAAGATTTTACAGCAGAATTTCTCATTTACCTATCCTTTTCTTTCAGGCAAAGGACTATTATTTAAATAAATATTGGGGTTTAATGTTCTAAATTCACTCATATTCCAGTTTTTTAGTGTTTTTTTAAAAATATATCCCATTGCGATATATATATTTCTCCCTTTTCCCAAGTTTTCCAGTCGCCTGGCATTTCATAAGCATGAGCTTCGATAGAATGAAACCTAGGTCGGAAGATTGAGCAGTACCGATCTATTTTATTTAAGAGACAGTCACCACCCCTTTGTCCAGCGGTAGCAAATGTAAAGTGTGAACTGTTTTCTTCTTCCCATCGTAACATTCATATTGTGTTCGTTCTTTTTACTAGTTCCTCGCGTCCTCTGTATCTATTTTTATATGTAATAAATAACTTTTTTTTATGTATAGAAGAAGGTTCAAGAAATATGGATAGAAACATTGTGACAGTCATTTTGAGCTTAACAATAGATAAGGATCTTTTCTGGTGATATAAAATAGTAATTAACACAGTCTGTATATAAAGGGTATGTACACTATATGAATAATTCAAATTATATGATTGTATAATATGAAGGTGTACCTATTATTAATAATTCTGTAAGGTGTATTGTTTTATTAATAACTACACGAATTTCAGTTGATATGAAAGGATGTTCTAGTAAGAGAACTGCGAGGGTTGTCCAAGACTTTATTCTAGTATCGTCACATAGGAGGAGCCCAGGGGTAAACGAACGGGTTTTGAGAAATAATACGTACTAAAGAAAATTTTAAAAGGCTTTAGCGGAACAAAGCAGCAATAACAAAGGATTTTTAAAATTTTTATTTATGTATTTCCGTTATTTAACGTGCACTTTATGAACCGACTGATTATATAAGCACACGAAAATTTTTATGAGTGAGAACAAAAGAACCTACCAATTTTGCTGAGAAAGGTATTTTCACATATCTTCCAGGGTTCTTTTACACGCCACAACAAACATGATGTGACCGACGGCTTTACTTCCCCTCCGAAGTAAGTTGGGCTGCGGATTTTTAACGCTCAAGAAAAGTACGTCGACCCCTACGGGGTTTGAACCTTCTGACATAGGGTCCTCAGGTGAACACTTTACCCCAAGGCCACCGAGGTCAACAATAATAAAGGATACTTTTAAAAAAGGGTGACCTAAGCGTGGGAGCGTTTGGATGCCAAAGTTGCGTTATCCAAAAGGCCCGATGTTTAAGAATCAAATAGACAAAGTTATTATTTAAGATTTCTAGAGAGGATTACTCCATCTACATATCATGTTCTGAAAATTGAAAAAGACACCTGGACACGGGTTCGATTTCCGTTTCCTAGGGTCATTTTTCAATTTTCAGAATCTTAAATTTTTGTTAATTTTACTATGGGTAGGTACCTAATTCCGGCCTTTTAGTATGGCGATTTATTTAATATTTTAATTCATCCCAATATTCATATCAGACAAATTTGTAATAATTAAGGTAGAATGGAAGGGTACTTGAAAAAAGGCCAGTGTTTTTGCAGTTTTTATCGAAAAAAAAAATGTTTTGGCCAAAATAAATAAAATATTCCTTCAGTACAGACATAGAGTTTAATTTTCTTCACATGGAATTATCAACAGTTGTTGAATATCTCTGTCATGAGCATGGCGGAATTAGCTAACAAACCTTTTTTGAATGAAAAAAAAATGTTGTCATTAAATTCCAGGACATTCTTGAAAGCTATTAAAAAAAAATTTGAGCTCACCATGTGAAGAAAATTAAACTCTATGTTTGTAGTTAAGCAATATGTTATTTATTTTGCCCAAAAATATTTTGGCATAAAAACATCAAAAACACTGGCCATTTTCTCACATTCCCTTCCATTTCACCTTAAACACAATGCAATAAAAATTCACTATACTATCAATAAGATTCAATTTCATTTGTCTTTGGCTTTCAGTAAAGTGACCCAAATTATCGTAATATTAGGTGATGGTCACATAGTAAATTGACTAAATAATAGCGACGTAATCATTACTACAAATCGGAATGTTACAAACTATAACAGAGAACAAACACAATATGGTTATTGTAATGAAAAATAAGAACACAGTTCCCATCCTACATTGGTGCCTTTGGGCAAATGAAGTAATGGCTGCCCCTTGATGAAGATTGATCGTTACCGCCCAAATCCCCCGACCTAGGTTTCATTCTATCGTAACTCATCAGTAAGAAGTGTGAAACACGCAACGAAACTTTCTAAAAGAGGAAACTAAAAAAACCTTGAGGGAGAAAAATAAAATTGATTAAAAAAATAAGATAGAATACTTAGATAGGAAACTGTGAAAGGAATGAAAAACACAAAGGAGCCACACAGGAATTGGGCATTGGATACAATTTAAATATTTAAATCTAATTTAAATCCATAATTTTTTATCGTTTAACATTCAATTACGTTGAAAATAACCTCTGTTTCAATTAAAGCCATATGTAATTTATTATTTAAATATATGTTAAGGGCCCGGTCAATGGTCGTTGGAAGTGAAGAGTCGCGTCAGCGCCAGCCCCCAATTGACGGTAGCTGAAGAAAGTAATTGAGTTTTACCTTGTCTCGGTGGCTCAGTCAAATCTACAGTGTTGCTAGAGTTATCGACACTTTAGAGCCCCCCTCTACTCCTCTCCCTTCCAAAGAGTTGGACTGAGTTGGCAAACAATGCTCNTTAACAAATAATACATTATAGTAATTGTATGCTGAATTGTAGTTGTGGGAAGGTTCTTTTATCTGCGGTGGCTCTAGTGGAAGTGCCCCAACAGGAGATTTAAAGATTTTTTTTAAAACATTACATTTTAATTGAGGCAATTTTTAGTTTTTTAATACACAGTTTGGAGTTGTGAGTTCTATAAGCTGCTACATTGATCATTAAAGAGGAAAACAAACATACATATTTTTTTCTTAACACCACGTATTACTACACATTCAAGATCTACGCCTATGCACTAATTACGCTAACAGGTTAGATACGAGTAAGTTTGAATTCATAGGAAATGTACCCAAATTTGCGTGGAGAGAAAATGGGGAATCATTTAGGAAAAATCATTCTCGTTACAGCCGATCAGGTTCGAGCCACGCTCTCGTCGTGATCAACAATCTAGCCTATTGCGAGAGTGACACCTTAGATCATGCGGCCATCAAAGCGAGTAACCTACATTCTTAATTATAATATTTCCGTACAACCCTGCACCTAATCACGAGAAATGAACCCAGAACCTGTGGCTTATGAGCTACATATGCTCATTAACTGACCAAACTTACGTTAAAAGCCTCAGTGTAGTTTTTGTTTGCGATATTCTTCCTGCCATCATCTTCAGCTGTCTTCATTTGGGCCCAAGTGTTGTTATCAACAAGTCCCAGCTCATATACAAGGTCGCTGTAGTTGAGAATTGTCAAGGGGTCAGTAAACCCATCGCCGATCACCAGACCTGATCGGGAAGACATTGATTTTAAATAAACTTTAGTGTGTATCTTCATAAAGTGAGACCTGTTCAGGAAGACATTGATTTTAGATAAACTTTAGAATGTATTTTCATGAAATGAGACCTGTTCAGGAAGACATTGCTTTTAAATAAACTTTAGTGTGACTTTTCATAAAATGGCAGCTGTTGAATATAACATTTATTTACCCTGTAAGGTAGCGCGCTATCTTGCATTATTCGACTATATCCGGTCTGGGGGGGCACTTTTAAGCTCTTGGCGCAATTCGGGTCTGAGCTAAGAGAATTGGCGCAATTCGGGCGAGCCCAATATAACATTTATTTACCCTGTAAGGTAGCGCGCTATCTTGCATTATTCGACTATGATATATGGTTTATAGGGTCATAGTGTAAATCAGTAAGATAAAACTGCAACCTTTCAGAGTAAACTAAGTGTACATGCACATAAAGAGGCCTCCGGCCTAGAAAATAAAACTGTAGTAATTTTTATAAATAATTTTGTACAAATATCTCTCCACCAAGATTTTTAGTATTTGCCAAACCCATATGAAAATTTATCTAACAGCTTCTAACATTCTCATTTTATTTTTAGCTTCCGTCTCAAGCAATATGCGAACATTCAGAAAAGATTATAGAGAAAAATATGGTGAAATTCCTCTTCCCCTTTTTCGTTTCGTTCGCACCATTGTGCGTGTGTTTTCTAGCAGTAAGATATAAAACTATAGGGAATAAATAAAATTTTCTCGATTTGTTTGGATAAAATCATTATTTCAATACTTGGCTAATTGAACATCGAATATAAACCTTTGTCAAGGAGTTAAGCTTCAAACAATAGACATGCTCAAAGATACACAGATTACCTCTTAAGTATTAAGCCTAAATTATTCCTCAGATATTACCAAAGAAAATTGACCAAGAGTAGTTTGTAATTCAATATAAGTACAGTAGCCCCATGGCTTCTTTGATGCTGACTGACAGCTCACAGCTGTGTCAGAAATGACAGCTGCTTAACACATGTTTTTGCAGATCATCTGGTTCGAAGTAGGGATACGTAATTTGGTCTGGTAACTTGTTAAAGCCGTCAACTGTCAGCTGTGAGCTGTCAGTCAGCACCAAAATGCCATGGGGCTACTGTACATCTTTAACCTTGTGTAATCCCTGTCTTGTAAAACTCGTTAATTAAATAAAAATCAAGTTCTCTAAGTATACACTCCATATAAAGATTTTCTGTAACCATTCTATCATTAGGGAAAAAAAGCTGTAGAATAGATTATGATATATATAGCTACTATACTCAACTAAATTTGATTTCAATAATTTATCTTATGGAGATGTAATGTTATAGCAAGTTTTTCATTAGCTGGTGAACGTTCACTAGGATTATCTTCTGTTTCACTGGCCTACTCTTCATAAATCTAATGTAATGTAATGATATCAGCTTTACTGTACCAATTACAATTGAATATTATATGTGCCAAACACAGATTCGCCGCTGGTTGAGATTAAATATTATCTCTAATAGCAGATAAATAAACACGTACATTACATTTTACTATTATTTATTTGAGGAGATTAACCTACACTTACTGAGCCGACTGATTAAATCAGCACACAAGAATTTCTATGAGTGAGTGTGAAAGAGTCTATTAATTTTTCTGGGAAAGTTATTTTTATATAACTTCCAGAATTATTTTACATTCCACAATTGACATGGGACCAACGGCTTTATTCCCCATCCAAAGGAAGTTGTGCTACGGATTTTTATCTCTCAAGATCCCGGCTGTGTTTGAACCCATGAACTTTGGGTCCTGAGTCGAGCGCTTTACCTCAAGACGACCGAGGTCAACCACGTTAATTACATAATCTACTTTAAACTATGAGGGAAAATTATCCTGATCACAAAACCATTTATTGATAGCTCTGTGGTTGATTGACACACTAAGTTAAACGTCTCGGGTTTGATTCCCGTGCACAGGTTTCATCTTTTAATTAATGTAATTGAAAGATGTATCAAGTGTCGGCTGTATACGTAGCCAATGTTAATTTCCACCGATGATAAATTATTAACAAGACGAGTCTGTTGGGTTAGGCAGATTCCTTTGACTAACTAATTAGTCCAAAGTTAAACTATATAATAAATATTGGATTAGTTAAAAAATAAAATGATGTATGTATATTAAACACAGATGAAACAAACATGTTATTGGCAAGCACTGTGAAAATCCTTTAGATACTTGAATATGTTAATTCATAAACAATTTAAACCACAAACAAGTAAAAGAGAATCAAATCATAGAAAATGAAAAGAAATCAATGAAAATTCAAAATGGGGGTTCAAGATTTTAAAACTTTCATACACCTGGATCCGCAATATATTTAGGGACATCTGGCATTTAAAAGTATTTTAAAAACAACAATTATCAAATTGATAAGGATATTAGAACCTTTATATTAACAATAACCTGGTTTGGTGGCCGTATTCTCTAAGACATTACTCTCGTGTTGGACTAGACTGCCGATGACAGGGAGATCGGGGTTCGAATACCAGTCGGATATACTGAGGTTGGTTTTCCAAAATTGTTTTACACCCTCCCTCCATGCAAATATAGTTACATTTCCTTAAAATTCAACCTTCCTCATCTCTAACTCAATATTGTAGTTAGTATATATGCGTATAACCTGAACAGTTAGTAAGACGTGGTGCTAATAATAATAGTAATAATATATTAACAATAATTGTGCTAAAAAAATACAGTTCAGATTCACAATGTAACCATAAAAAAATACTCCGTGTTAGTTCGATTAGCTTGAAAACCATTTTGTCTAAATAAAAAACTCTATGATGTCAGTCCGCAATCGATCTCTACCAATCGAACCACTGCCGTCTGCTGGCGAAGTTAGTACCAGCATCTTTGTGATAAATAGCAGTTTCTTAGACTAGAGCCGCTACTTTTTTGCTCAAGAAGCTCTTCATTTGTTCTCAAGAGGCTGAGTTGACATTGTTTCAGACCCACTGCATTACAGAAAAATCTGGAAGAGCTGGGGATCAGACCCGGGACTCTTGGATCAGTAACCAGGAATTCTGACTTCTATACCATAGAGGTGGTCTTCGTATATAGATATTATATACATACAACAATTTTTAGTGTTATTTATTTAAATTATCACAAGACCGTATTAAAAAAAAGCTGTCATGGGCTCAATTACTCACTTCATACCGTATGACCGTAATCCATTTTTCTGTAATAATTTTGATAGTATGTTTGATTTATGACTTTATGAGAAAACTGCCTACAAACCATGACCGTAGAGAAAATTAAGTGTTTTTTTTTGGGGGGGGGG
>CABFOV010009668.1:0-18615 GCA_902141375.1 Timema poppense
GTTGGTCTTGTTACTGGTCAGTTGTTTTCTGGCATACATTATATTAAATACACTGTTTACACTATGTCAATGCGTGTGTGATCTCGTTTCATGGCTTATTAATCCTAATATAGTCTACTGGGAGAGTAGTGTGTTAGATCATGTGTCCACCAAAGCAGGTTATTTCCCCTATCGATTTGTTGGTTCGTTGACTGCACCCATAAAGTTAACATCCTCTCAATCTGTATATGAGACCCACTGTCCCCATCTTCAGCTCCCTCTTATCTCACTTTTAGCTCAATTGAGTATGTAACGCTAAAAGTGCACCTTTATCCCAATTTAATTTTTTTCAACCCAAATATTGCAAAATGTATACTAACATTTACACTAAAATAAAATAGAATGAATCCCCTTATTAAATTCAAGATTTAAAAAAAAACTCCTTTTATAATAAACTGTTCAAAACCAATTTCACCTATGTGACGCAGGAAGAAATATTGAAAAATATTTAAAATTGCATGACCAAAGCTTCACATATTATAGAACCAATTAGGCCTAATTCACAATAAACTATCTACAGTATCCAGTAACAGTTGCTCTATTTTGTAACATGAATTTCTTGTAAGGGGTTAACTATAGTCCCTACTTTTATTATCTAACTTAATCGACAACATTCTTGTACCTAAGTTAAATCTACACACCCACCAGAAGTCAAATACCAAATGAAGTGCTAAAATATATATTCTAAGGCTAAATAATGCATAAATATGCCTTTATACAAACCATATTTGGTTGTGTTCATGTGCATGTGTTTACAAAATAAAATAATTTTAATTATTATTTATTATTACTATCATATTATTAAACCTGCTTTAAATACATAGGCCTACTGCACAAAATCACCTGCAATGAATAAGTTGAGGTTTGAGTTCTGGCATGTCGAACTGAAGATGGTTTTTACAAGCTGGTTTAAAAAAAAAAGTCCTCCCCTCTACCTATTAGAATGTGTGTGCACTTTCTTAATCAATTACATAACCTTATTAGATTGTTTAAGTAATTTTTTAATATTATACTTGGAAACTTGTGGAACTGACACACAATGCTAATTTTCATATAATATAGGCCTATAGGTAAAAAATAAGTGATTTTTTTTAGTTTATATTGGTTTCACTAGATGCATCAGTGAATGATGTTTGTTTTTATGCTACAAAATGGCAACTTTGTTGGGTAGAAAAAGGACAGCGATAACTAGGAAACTAATGATTACAAAAGAGTTTGTAAGGGTTAACGTTAGACCACACCAGATTTTTAAAGTCACTTTCTTATAATTATTTTTTCAGTAGATTTGATCTAAACATACTAGTCACTATTAATATTACACTTCTACATACATACATGGTTGGTCTTGTTTGCTTTTCATAATACCGTTTTTATATCCATTTCTGCTCCTGACCAAAGAACAGGAAAATGAGCAAATCAGATTCAAGAATTATTATTTTTACTATTGTTCGACTTGTGTTTACAAACTGACGGGCTGTGTGAGAGATGTGTTGCTGAGGCCATTATCTAGCAACACATTCTCTCCCTTTCACAGCACAGGACACATCAGACACAAAGTTATGTTACAGCAATTGTAATCCTCCGTGACGAGCCAGTATACCTCACTTGGACTTTGCTCAATGCCATCCCATCACGGGATACATTCTTTTAGGACAGTACAGGTTGCATGAAAATTAGTGACATATCACGGTAGCCTAAAAGTATTTTCCCCAATGACATAAAAATAATAACTTAATAAATAATAATAATAATAATATTTAGCACCGCGTCTTACTACCCGTTCGGGTTATGCGCTTTAAGTACTAATTACTCTAATGAACTAGGAATTGGGAAGGTTATATTAAAAGGAAGTGAACCCGCATTTGCGGGGAAGGAGGGTGGAAAACCATTTAGGAAAAACCACCCCCAGTTCACCCGACCGAGATTCGAACCTCGATCTCCCCGTCCTCAGCAGTCGAGCTCAACACGACAAGCGCATTAGCCAACTACGCTACCGAGGCAGGTAACTTAATAAAAAACTTGCAAAATATGTCATTTTATGTAAAATCTTCGAAAATATGTAGACTGCAGTAAAATATTTTTTTAAATATGACAAATCAAAAGGGTAAATATGGTTTCAAACAATATAATTCACAGCTATTTAATTTTTTACTGTTCTAACTGGCAGGATTAAAATATGTAATGATATAAACAAACATCCTGGCTCTAATCATGCGCACTGAGAGAGTCTATCTCATACACACAGATAATTTGTAATTGAATTACTTAGTTGAAACAGCTCCGCATTGTATTGTAGTTTGACTTTATAAAGTCTTCGTTGTCGACAAGCTGGGAAGGATGAGGAGAACAACTGATAAATGATTTCTGGTTTGAGCAAAATTATGTACTGTAGTATCTAATATCAAGGAAAATTGGAATTAGTCGGGAATTTGATAAAGTACCAAAAAATTAAGGACAATGTTGTTTTACTCAAATTATGAAATATAATAATCAGTAAATTACAATGTGATTCAAACTGTATTTTCTTATTTGTAGGTGTATAATATATTTAGTAATTTTCTTATTCCTGGTAGACTATGTTAATACAAATTGAAAAAAAACAACTTTTGAGTTGGGAATTTCATTGGTCAAGTTGAGTAGACAAGTAAAATACTATTTACTACAGATTACATCAATTGATAAATTATCATTTATTTTATGTTATAGCATTTCCCTTAGTAGGCTTATTTGTGTTTGATTTTTGTGTCTAGATGTTATTTTCAACTATATTCACATGCCTATTTTACTCTACCCACATTTACGTCGAAGGTGAGTGGGAAACCATTTAGGGAAAAGCGCCCTAACTATACCCAACCAGGATTCAAACCTCGATCTCCCCATCATCAAAAGACCAGTCGAACATGAAAGGGGTGGGCACCTTAAGACTATTCGGCCACTGAAGCAGGTGATAAGGTTATTAAATTCTTAATTCGGGAGAATGGGTTTAATAGTAGGCCTATCAATATATATAGATATGCATAACTTACTTGTGATAACACATATTTTACAGTCTTTACTTGAATAACATGAATCTAGCTTGTAAAGACGGACCATGAAGAACTAGTTGGGTTGTGACAAGTGATCCAATATTTTAACACTTTTAAACCTTACCCTCTTGGCTATTTTTTTTTTCCAAATGTAACCTCAGAGGTAGTAAAATAATGCACATTTTTAGATTTTCCTCCACATTTTTATATACGGTAGTTAAGTTACGCCCTCTGAAATCTCCAAAAATCACAATCTTTAATTGAAAGCAATTACAAAATAGGTGACCTGGTGGTATAGAGGTAAGGTGTCAGACTTCCGTGCTGGGGCTCCGGGGTTCAATCCTTGGTCCCGGCATGGATTTGTCTGATTGCCAAACCCTTACTTAACCTCTGACAAGACTTGTATTAATCACAACTTGTGAATTTGTGGAATGCCATGCCTCCACTGTGGTTCGGATCCCACGATAAACTGTAGGTCCTCCATTTCATCTCACAATCACCCTACCATTACATATTAGTGCAAGTGCATATAACCTGAACGGGTAGTAATATGCGGTGATAATAATTATTATTATAATTATAAAATACCATTGGTTTCTGATAAAAATAACCTCATTTTTAATTTAAAAAAATCTCTTTTTGCATGCCTCTAGTAATAAGAACTGGTCCAGTATTTACTTTCAAAGAGGCTGGAAAACAATTAAAAAATCTTTTCCCTTTAGGACAAATACCACCCTTAGCATGGGCTCTTGAATCAAAATAAGGCTAATATGATCAACACATAGTTCACTTTTTTTTGTTTGTTTTTATCACAATAAAGAAAACAACACAAAAAATACTCTAACATAAAATAGCATTTAGGTTTAGCCCAATTTTCATAGAAAGGGTCTTATTTGATGGCTACAAAATTTACTAGTTTCACAGTGTAGGAAACAGGAAGCAACACTATTTAAAATGAATGTCTTAGCAAGCAAAGCGCATGGGCCCACTGCAATAGTTATTTTAATTTGTGGTTTTCTTAGCTATTTTTATTTTTAGGAATTAGTGATAAGATTGTTTATCAAAATATTACACAACCTATGTTTTTTCCTCTTAATCCTACAAATTGTAATAAAAAAATTATATAAAAACAATTAAAGAACTGTACCTTATTATAGCTTATTCAATTTGTCTTGTTTATAAAATAAGACACATACTTGCTAATCCGAACGAATTGATAATCTGAACCACCCCCAGTCTCAATTATTTCAGAATATTACCTTTTATTGATATCAATACCTATAAAATAATAGTAATAAGAGTAAAATGGTATCACTGTTGACTAAAAAAATTTGTATTTTCTTAAAGATGCTTCTAGTGTATATTCTTTAAAAAAAATCAAGGTATAGCTTAGGGTCTAGATCAGCAGCTCCCAAACTTTTTGAATGGCATATCACTCAAACAATTTCCACATTTTGGAGTAACATCAAGATAATGCTGTATATGTATTATTTTGGTAAATTTTGATTGGCTCTACCTCCACATACCGTACTACGTGGCTATTTAAGCTTGAATCAGTGTTGCCACTTCTCCAACCACTGTTTAAATCTGTTTTACGTTTGGTTAAACCTGATCATAATATATAATTTATAAGATTTGATGATACCACTTTAATTTCCTACAGGTAGTTTTGTTTGGCTTCTCACGGTGTACCACCGGGAATAATTCTAGTTACCATTGGTTGGCTTGCATAGCTCATTCAGAACCAACTTTAAATTGATTTCCTTATAAATATTATTCTTACTCATCTATTTGGTATTATTTAATATTAATGTAGTTTATATTCGGGTAAATCCGTGTGAAATCAACCAATTAAAAAATAATTCTGGAACTTGATGTTTCAAATTTTGTTGATTTTTGGAAAATTGGTTCTATCTACTGAAAGGACGAAAAATATGAAATTCAATTTTTTTTAACATGCCTTTTTTGAGTTATTGGCTTTCAAAGTTTTGGAATTCGCATGATTTTGGCCGCATTTTAAAATCTTCAAATGGCTGTATCTCAAAAACTATAAGGCTTAGATAGGTGTAATTTGTACAATTTTTTGCTTCAGGATTTTACAAGCTTTATTATGACGTGCAACTTGGCCATATTTAAGTATTTTTTGTTTTAAAAAATTTAAAAATATATATAAATTTTTTAATCTCAAAATCGAAATTTTTAATATTTTTGTAAAAAATATATTCTGTTTATACACCTTTTGGGAGCATGTATACCAAATTTGAAGATGGGATGACAATGGAATCATGTTGTAATAAATAGTTGCATACAGCGGTACGTGGCAAATTCACACAGGATGAGGTATGCTATGTCAAAAGTGCAAAAAAAAAACATACTTATATAGAGGTTTGTAGTTAATAAGCTCAATATGCAGTTTTGGTTGCATTTTATTCTGTCAACCTTTTCATGGCTATACTTTTTTGAACTGATGCATTTTATTTTACCACTGGCAACTCACCTATTAAAGTTAGAGAAGCATTCAGAAGTTGGAAACCTTCATCAACATTCATAAATTCAGGAATCTTCAGACCTACTAGTACCAGGTTTTACAATTCCAGTTTCATTATTTTCTGGTGGTTCTATATCTTTTCATTAGTCAACAGCTCTGGCTGCTTTTCTTTTGATAGTTGGACTCTACAACCTGAACATATTTCCATGTCTTTTTTCATATTGTAATTTAAGTATATCATCCAACTAGTCCCATTTCTAAAATCTTTTTTATTGACCCAGTGTGATTTTTTTCTTAAATGGGTTGCAACAAAACGTTGCCCAATATTTTTCCATCTTCCCTTCACAAATAAACAGCAGGAAACAGTACTACCCAGTGTGATTTTTTCTTAAATGGGTTGCAACAAAACGTTGCCCAATTTCTTTCCATCTTCCCTTCACAAATAAACAGCAGAAAACAGTACTAATAGGACTGATAATGCAATAACAATGATTAAAACAGAACCCTAAAAAAGATTATTGTAGCTTAGGTCTTAATTGCATGCCCCTAAACTAAAATAAGAAAAGCCACTGAAATAAGTCACTTCAATAAGAAATAATACTGAGAAACCAAGCCAATAAAGTACATGGATGTTGTTTGTCTGGCAGTCACAGTAAAACTGATAGAACTTGTAAACAATAGCAGTGTTCAGGTTGCTGCATGTGTGTATGACTCACTTTCCCCAGGGCTTGTCTTCATTTGAAATGACTTTTGAGATTCATTGTTGAGCAGCAGTAATTTCTTTTACAGGTGCCTATGTAATATCATTAATAAATTTAATTCTAAGCTCAACCTAATAAGGTTTTTTCATAAGTTTTAAATTTTTTTTAATGGGCCCTATTTTAAAAAAAACTTTTTTTTTTTAATGTTTGAGGGTTAACTTAAAAGAGCAATAAATTAAACGAGTAAAAACAATTTTCCCAATTATTTTGTTTATTTTACTGCAGGTGTTCATAAATACTCATGGTATTGACGCAATACACCTCATTATGGATGAATTCGCTGTAGTACCGCTATATTTAACTATTTATTACAACATGATCCCATTATCATCCCATCTTCAAATTTGGTACATGTTCTCCCAAAAGGAGTATAAATAAAATATATTTTCTAGAAAAAAATTAAAAATTTCAATTTTGAGATTTAACAAAAATAATTTTTTAATTTCCTTAGAAAAAAAATTAAATTGTTAAATATGGTCAAGTTGCATATCATATTAAAGCTTGTAAAATCCTAAAGAGAATAGTACACATTCCACCTCTCTNGAGATTTAACAAAAATAATTTTTTAATTTCCTTAGAAAAAAAATTAAATTGTTAAATATGGTCAAGTTGCATATCATATTAAAGCTTGTAAAATCCTAAAGAGAATAGTACACATTCCACCTCTCTAGGTTTTATAGTTTTTGAGATAAAACCATTTGAAGATTTTAAAATGCGGCCAAAATCACGCTAATTCCAAAACTTTTAAAGCCATTAACTCAAAAACAGAATGTAAAAAAATTTGAAATTTATATTTTTCATCCATTTAATAAATAAAACCAATGTTCCAAAAATTATCTTGTTCAGAGATATGAAGGTCCAGACCATTGGTTGATTTCACATGGATTACCAGCGGTGCAAAATATTATTATGTTGCTGATTGATATTCATTAGCAGTTCATTTCGAATAGTCCTAGAAAGTTAAAGTTGAATCAACCTCTACAGAGTGATAAGGACTTTGACTTATGATAAGGACTCTGTATTATTATTATTATTATTTAGCACCGCATTTTACTACCCGTTCAGGTTATACGCGTTAAGTACTAATTACGCTAATGGATTGGGAATTTGGAAGGTTGAATTAGAGGAAGTGAACCCGCATTTGCGTGGAGGGAGAGTGGAAAACCATTTAGGAAAAAAAACTAGTTCACCCGACCGAGATTCGAACCTCGATCTCCCTGTCCTCGGTGGTCGAGCTCAACACGACGAGCACGTTAGCCAACTACGCCACCGAGGCGGGTAAGGACTTTGTAGACAAAGCAATCTCTTGTTGTGAAGTCGATTTCTTACAAACCTTTCAGATACAGAGTCTGTAGACTGGGCTTGAACAGTTTGTGGTTACTTAAAACAGATAACTGTGTCTATGTAATAAATATTGATAAATATGTAAGATCACCAATGGGCTTTTCTATGAAAGTTTCGCTAACACAAGTAACATTTTGTTCCATGTAATGTAACAGCATATGGTGGAACGTTACCTGGTCAATTAGTTGAGCTTAAGAATATTTTTTACGTCCTGGAATTTTTTGATAAAGTGTGTTTTATCATAATCAGAAACTTCAGAATATTGTTGCGAGTATGCTAGGTGCTAAAAAACATTATATGGGCATAGTATGCTTTATCCATCCTATTTTAGGCTCTTTTTCATTGTTATTATACAATGTTTAGATATTTTGTTCACTTTATTACAGATACTAGCGTACTGGTACATAGAATCGAATGACACCAGAATTTAGAAACTTTTAACAATTTTATTAAATACTATGTAAATAAAACTCGACAATACATCACCCAAATCACTTTCAAAACATAAATATTGACTTGTAGCTTTCCTGTGATCTTGCATTCTAGAAGAAGGTCATCATCCGGTGATGCTTTGCTTTACACTCGTGATCTTGCACAGTGTGCACTAAATTGTCTATAATGTTAATGTATTATGTGTAACACCCATATTTAATTATTAAATTGAAGAGTTTATTTTATCTAGGCATAATTATAAAGTGAATTTATTAACACAAGAAGATAGGTTAAGTTGGGTTGGATAAGTGTCATAATTAATATAAACTATATGTTGTGTTATTTCAATGACATCAATATTAGGTTTAGGACTTGTAGAATTTATTTGAATATTTGTGATCACATACATCAAGTAAAATCTCTTGAAGAAGTTATATTTACTCTGAAGTTAATTGTTGCCGTGATAGACAGTTTTTATGCCTTCGTAGATATGGTAATCTTTCTGTTTAGGTTTAAGATATGTTGTGTCCAGATGGTTCTAGAACGGCTAAACGATACCCCTTCGCTTAGGTGAGGACACCCTTTTATTGTTTTATTTAAAACTTTGTTATGTTTTTATGTTTGAAATAATGTTCCACTGATATATTTTAGACGGCTAATGTGTACTATACCCAATTATATTTATAATAATTTGATACTGAAAAAAATTAATAGTCCTGTCCTCACTTCATCCTGTCCCCAATGATTTTATAATATTAATGTTATGATTAAAATTTTGCTTTTGTTGGTTTGTCTACATATGCAAAAAATATAAGATTCTTGATATTAAACACAAACCTTAATAATGCACAAGAATAAATGATTAATCAATATAACTTAAACCCCTTAACCGGAGAATAGCTGCTATTTTGCATTGTTTATATAAACATTTAAAATACATACTTCAATACACTTTCCGAAGTTAATCCGAGTTTTGTTGCCAAAAGAGTCAATAGACTAGAATTAGGAGCCATCAACACTTAAAAATTGATTTCACAGATAAATGCTTTTCCTTATCAAATATATATATATATGTATTAATGCAAACTGCAATGCTCCGCTCAGATGAATATTTATTACATTATGGACATAGATCAAGACTATGAAACTACTTACTCACCACATGTAAAAGTTCTAGAGCCAGTGAGCAGACTAGAGACAGGATAAGCGCGCGGAGCTCAAATATTGAAGAGACGTTTGAACTACAACGCTTCAGTTTTATTGTTTTATGTAATATAGGGAGCAGATAAAGTAATTAATAAATTTTAAAAGATAAAAACCTAGTTGCTAACAAATAAATGAAACAACAATAATTGTTTGCTAATGATTGTATAAACATTTAAGTTTTCTTGGCAATGAGATATATATATATATATATTTAGTATGTAAATAAATTATCTCCGTACACTGGTGGAAAGAAGGGAAACTTTACACACATTGTATTATATTTAAATTGTATAAATATTATTTTTAATATAATATATTAAAGCCGTGATTTCCAACCTTTTGCTTTATCTGTACCTGGGGCCATCACGACATATTGATCGCCTACAAGCATATAAATTTTAATTTTTAATTATTTGTTCACTGCAACCACGGTTGTCTTAATTTAATTAAGGCTCTAACTTAGTTAGACCTTAGCGGTGTCAGCACCATTCGGCCAAATCCTGTTGCACCCGACACGGGTGTACAAGGGAAATTATTTTAACCAGATTAATAAAATGATTAAAATAACAAAAAGAGATGTATTACAACAGAAAAATAAAAGATATGCTTGATTACAAAAGATATACATGGGCAGTATTAATGCAGTAGGCTTGAAGAGCAATGTCCAATTACAAAACAACTGGACTGACGCAAGGCTACGGTCAGGTAATTCTAAAAAAGAAAACAGTGAGGTAATTAGGTAATTATAAACAAACGTTAACTGGAAATGATATACATATAGCATTGTTAACACATTTATAATTTAAACTAACTTGCTTAGTTGGGACTTAAGAAAACTCTTTAAGAAACATAGTATAATGAATTGCAATGGAAATTTTATTTCATTACATTGGTAGATGGCTAACATACAGGTGTCTACACAAAATAGTACTATGGCCGGTCCTTTCCCTATTGGTACTGCTAGAGCATTCAACAGTACATGTATTTACTGACCCACTCCCTAGGGTACAACATTAATATAATTCATACAATACTAATACTCAGTCAATAGGTGCCAAAAACTGGTAAAGAGAAAAAAGGTATAATCTGCGCGGACCCCATATAGAAACAAGCAGAGTTCCGTGCTTTACGCGCCCAAGCTAATACCACACGCGAAGCACGGCAACAGGAATTGTTCAATACATTGAACACATTGACTCAACTAGGTCCTAGAAAAACGATAGACAACCTGGTTTTAGCCATAAAAACAAGTGTGTAGTCTTAAGGACTCAAAAGAGAAATATAGTGCTCGTTGAGAATAGCAGCAATTTGGACTAAGTCCTTATTACATCTGGAGATCAAGGTTCCTATATCGAAGCTATATCATATGGATATAGAAAAAACACGGCCTCTTGGACCAATATAACAAGTCTGTGGGACTTGAGTAACACTAGAATTACTGTGACTACATCAACAGAGGTGGATTAATACAAAACCACATCTAGTCAATCTGATTGAAACAAGAAGTCAAAATAAACATCATAGTCACCTCGACTATACTTAGTCTGAAATAAAAAATAAGTCAGATGGACTTATTCAATCAACAATTTCTAATCTTTCAACTAAACAATAAGTTAGATGGACATATTAACGTCGCCTCTATACCTAAGAAATTGTAGAGGATATTCCTTGGTGGCGCGGCGGTGAGAGCCACGTCCAACACTCAATGGCCACCAGTTCCTCCGCTAAGAGATGTTTGCCTTGGAGGCGCGGTGATGAGAACCACGCCCAATACTTCAGGACCACAGTTTTTTTTCGTGAAGAGAGGGTTTTTTCTCAGTGGCGCGGTGGTGAAAACTACTCCTAATACTCCATGTCCACTGGTCCCTTCAAGGAGAGAAGTTCTTTCTTCAACGACGTGATGTGATAGAATAATATAAAGTAAATATGAGAGTACCTATTTTATACCCTTTCTCTGACTCGAACGGAATAAAAAAAAAAGAAATAGAAAAAGACGTAATAACACAGGTGGTGATAGGATGGACTAGAGCTTGAAGATTGAGGAAAAGGGGAGGTTCGAAGACACGCCGCCATGACAGTGGCGCTCGAGGGTCGTGGGAACGAGCTTAACTTAGTTTTAGTTCTTTTCTACGAGTGGAGATGTAGTAAGTGGATGTGTTAGGAGGACGCACCCTGTCACCATTCGTGTTGAATATTTTGCTAGAAGGCATGTTGGCGTTATTCGATCACATCCAGCCACGGTGAGTAAGTCTTGAAGCATATTATTCCTGAATGTATTAGCTTTAATTATCTTCTTTGGATTCCACTATTTTAAGTATAGTATTTTTATGCAGATTTGTATTATTAAAATCCTTTGTAGTATTTTCTATTGAGAGCACGTCGATCATATCCGAGTTCCTCCAGTCCTAACAGTAGGTTTTGAAGGATATTATTATTATTAAATAATTTAAATCTAATCCTCTTCTTTGGATTTTTCCAATATAAATATTATAGCTATGTATTTTCACGTAGCCTAATTGTGTAGGTGTCAACTTTACATGGTTGACATGCTACAATCCTATAATTATTTAAATAAATTAATAGAGTAAATATAAAATTATAAACTAAACAAGCCCTGTGATCATATCTGAAGCATACAATAACCCCCATAGTGGGGATTCATTTTGCTGAAAATGTAAAAGATATTCATCATGCTCCATGTTTCCATGATTGTTTAATTGATTTTCTAAGGCGTGCATTATGAGAGGATGAATAGCTTCTTCAATCATTTCCAAGCATTTGACCACAGCCAAATTTTGTTCAATAAATATCGGGACCACAATCGTGTCACCTAATATAACTGCCCAGACGTTTATATTTTCTGACATTGTGTATGCTCGTTAGTAAAAATACGATAATTTTGATCACTCCAATAGCGATATTTGTATTTATTTATTTACAAAACTATGGGAGAAAAAAGTGCACTCGTCAGAAAAGCAGATGCATTCTAATAATAATGGATTTGTATTCAATAATTCTATCATTTCTTCGCAAAAATGTACTTGCCTATCAGGATCATCTTCGCTGAACGTTTGATGCCCCCGCATGTTATACGGATGAAACTTATTTAATTTTAATTTCTTATGAATCAAACCAAATTGAGCTTTAGACACTTCACTCACTGAACTGTTGGGATTTGCAATAAAAGTGCCCAAAATCGCCACTTGAGTTAATTCACTCAATACTGTACAGTCCGTTCTTTGTTTGCGACTGATACAGTTTCTTTAAATTTTGAAACAAGATCCTAAATATAACTATGTGAAAAGTTTTAATCCTAATTGAATGTTACCGCCGTTATTCAAGCACATTTTGCCTCGACTCCATACATAAAAATCAATTATGTTATCTCTTCCAGACTGGGAACAATTTTTCAAG
This sequence comes from Timema poppense, assembly GCA_902141375.1. Taxonomy (NCBI): domain Eukaryota; kingdom Metazoa; phylum Arthropoda; class Insecta; order Phasmatodea; family Timematidae; genus Timema; species Timema poppense. The sequence continues at coordinate 12,711 of CABFOV010009668.1, forward strand.
ATTAGATGTTAACAATGGAAAGCAAACGAAACAACTAATGGATTTGTAACTGGCATTGATAATAAAACCAATGTTTTTTTTAACTATCTTACACACAATCACTTGTACCGTCCCAAGTTATGTTTTATTGTGGCAAATTCTAATCCCGTTCCAGGTGCCGGGCACTTAGAAAATCGTGTGGTTCATTTCTTGTGATAGCTTTTATTTTAAAAATCTTAAAACCACCATTTTAAAAATGGCACAGTATAATTAACAAGAATATGTAATAAAAAATAGAGAGTTTTATTTCAAATAATCAAAGTGACCTTATCATCACCTTAGAAGCGCGACCCCAAGGTCATACTATCCTTTCCAACTTACTCCCTCCTCACAACCAAACAACTTTTGATTTGAATAGATTTTTCTGCAATGCATTGTTTTCGAAATATTTTAGATAAAAGTTTTCAAATGATAAATGATAAATATCTTATTGACAGCTTTACAGCCATAAAATGTTGGCGTTAACACACTTTTGTTGTACAATTATAACAGCCTTTACTGTTGTCTTTCAAGGTTTCGCTACTACCAGCACGTTTTATATCAATCAATGGGGTCAATAACACCCAAGAATAATTAGTAGTTATTTATTTATTTTGTTCAGAATTTGTTAACAAAAAGAACCGAAATTGGCACGTATACATGTAAAAATCCTAATGTAGGCGTGGTTCATTCACTAACTTGTTACATTCATTAATGAAAGTGAGATTGATTACATGGTATCAATTATTTGTCTTCACCCAACTGCATTATTTTAGATACATTCACCCCAACGATATTAAAATTACAAATAAACATAATAGTATACAATAAACCTTTACCAAAAACAAAACAACCATAAATACGGTATACATACACATACACACGATATACATATACACTGTATAAGTCTACATACATATTCTGCTCCAATTATAACTTTAATTTACTCTATAGCAGGGATGTGTATAGTTTAAGTTAGTCATTCTGGACTGAACTGACTAGAGTAGTCATCGCAGGAAGTGATGGACAACATGTTCCGTTCTAAGATTTTATCTTTGCGCTTTTATTCTTAACACGTGCGCGAGTTATGTGGTTCGTGTACAATACTAAATGTGCGTATGTGTAAGGACACAGCAGTTTAGCGACGAGGTGATTAATACGTAACCCTTTATATAGGTTAAGTCACCAAAGTGCTCATAGTGGCAGCGTTTTTATCAAGTTTCGTGGAATTTGATTCTACCCAACACACACGTGGATGAACTACGCAAAGAAGTTGGAACACTTTTTCATTGCTAATGATATAATCGACGATAGTAAGAAATGGTCAATATTGTTTTGTGTGATCGGGGATAAATCATTTGATCGCTTAACTGCGTTAGTTGCACCAGAGGATCCAGATTCTAAATCATTTGGTGATTTAGTTTGAGTTTTAAAATGCCATTTTGCACCAAAGCATAGTGAAATTGTACAAACTTTCAATTCCAGCACAAGGGATCAGCGACCCGACGAGTCCATTGTGGAATATTAGGTCGTTTTGAGAGAGATGGCCAACCGTTGTAACTTTGGAACATTTACAAATCGAATACTGCGGGATCGTTTAATGTAGGGGATCGTGGATGAGACAGTACAGCGCGAAATGCTTTCTATAAATGAAATGCAGTTAGATTAGGCAATTTCCATGGAAGTAAGTAGCGAAGCAGCGGCACAACATCAGCGTGTGATGCGGCCAACTTCCGCAACACCGTTGGAGTACCAAGACCAAGAAGCAGTCCCAATGGAAGTACACAGACTATCTAGAAACCACCTATCTCAACAAAGAGGTACCAATAATCAACAAAGATTTTCTCCAAGTCAACAAAAGGATCAACGGTGTTATCGTTGTGACAAAGAGCATCTAACCTCTGAATGTCCATGAGCGAATGTGATATGTTGTTTTTGTAAGATGTTGGGTCACATAGAAAGGGCGTGTAGGTAGAAGAGACAAAATGATGTCAAACGAAGATTGTAACACCCACAAATAAACCATTTAACACCCATGTAAACTGCAAGATCAGAATTATATGTGGCATATCAGCTGTTTTCTATGGGATCTGAAACTAGAGACAGCCCACTCTTCCACATAAATGTGATGTTAAATGAAACTAAACTTAACATGGAGATCGGTTCAAGTGCAGCCCTGAGAGTTATCAGCTCAGTAACCTATGAAAAAATATGTACCTCTAAGCCAAAACTTATGAGTTCCGATATTCAGCTTTAAACCTGGGGAACTAAACAGACTATTTGTATCCTGGGTAGTTGTAATGTGGATGCCACATACAATGGTCGGTCTACTACTCTGCCTCGGGAGAAATTGTTTCATCGAGTTGGAAATTAATGTGCAAGGAATTCACCATACCACTGATAGTAAGTTCATGGGGACAGTACAGAAATTCTCAGCTTTTGAGGATCACAAACTAGAAGAATATGTTGGACGACCTGTTTCATTAAAAATGGACCCCTCACTGCAACCTCAGTAACAACGGAGCCGTCCAATACCACTGGCACTGGCAGACAATGTCAATCGAGAGATTACAAGGTTATTTGTTGAGGAAGGGATATACAAACAGGTATCATTTTCAAAGTGGGCTACACCCCTAGTGATTGTACCAAAGTGGGATGGATCTCTGCGGTTGTGCGGGGACTACCGGAGCACAGTTAATAAAACGCTATGTCCTGACAAATACCCTTTACCAACTGCAACTGAAGCTTTTGCATGCCTAACAGGTGGAACCATCTTTTCTAAGCTTGACCTTGCACATGCTTATGCCCAAGTTAAAGTGGATGAAGAATTTTCTAAAATATTGATGGCTAATACACCAAAAGGCTTGATGCAGGTGACACGAATGCCTTTTGGAATTATTGCAGCACCGGGGATATTTCAGAGGCTGATTGCAGGTATACCAGATACAGCGGTACTCCTGGATGACATAATTATATCGGGCAACGATTGAGAACAACATAATTCCAGAGTACAGAAAATAATACAAAGATTGAGTGATGCAGGGTTGCGGTCAAGGAAGGACAAGTGCAGGTTTGGAGTTCCAATGGTGTCATTTTTAGTTTTTCAGGTAGACGCCCAAGGCATTCACAAGACAAGGTTGAAGCCATAAACAAAGCTCCAGCACCTAAGAATAAAACAGAACGTCAGGCTTTCTTAGGACTTCTTAATTTTTATGAGAGGTTCCTGATGAACAAAGCTACCGTCTTCTAGATAAAGAAGCACCATGGCATTGGACTCAAAACCACGAGAGTGCATTCAATAAGGCAAAGGCCATTTTAACATCAGACTTAGTTCTAACCCATTATGATAGAAGTAGATCTTTGATACTATCTTGTGATGAATATCCTTACGGGGTTGGAACAGTCCACTCCCATATTATGGACAATGGAATGGAAGCTCCGGTAGCATTTGGATCAAGAACACTGTCACGAGCTGAGCGTAGCTATGCTCAAATCGATAAGGAAGCTTTGGTGGTTATATTTGGTGTCAACAAGTTCCAGCAGTTTATCTTGGGTCAATCTTTCACAATAGCCACAGATCTCAAGCCACTTCTAGGATTATTTCATTCTTCCCACCAGACACCAAGTGTTATGACACCTCGGATGTTACAGTGGAGCTTAATTCTAGGAGGTTATGCTTATAACATTATTTATAGACCAGCGAAACACCATGGAAATGCACATGGGCTTAGCAGACTTCCATTGAACACTTCAGAAACTGTGAATATAGAACCCAAGGGCATTTTTTATGCTAGACATGGAAGACCCGCCTATCTCAGTGGTTGAATTTGCCAGGGAAACAACAAATGATCCTGTGCTGTGTAAGGTTAAAGAGTAGGTATTACAGGGTTGGCCCAAAGAAGAGGCGGGGGAGAATTAAGTCCTACAGCGCAAGACGCTCGGAAATATCTTTTTTACAAAATTGCTTACTCTGGGGTAGTAGAGTGATATTGCCAAATAAACTCCGCCAAAGGTTTCTCCTCATGCTTCATGCTACACATCAAGGTGTGGTACCATCAAAAGAAGTAGCTCGCACCTATACATAGTGGCTTAAGATGGACGCAACCATAGAGTAAGTAGTGGGAACTTGCCAAGCCTGTCAAGAAAGCCGGAAAAATCCACCACATGCCCCAGTTCAGTCATGGATAGCACCAAAAAGCCCGTGGATTCGTCTACACATTGAAATGGCAGGGCCTATAAAAGGACAATTTTGTTTTAATACTGGTGGATGCGCATTCTAAATGGCCTGAGATCATACAGATGAAGTCTACAACATCAACGTGCATAATAATGGAACTAAGAGACATTTTTGCTGCACATGGGCTTCCAACAGTCCTAGCAAGTGAAAATGGCCGTAATTTTGTGTCTGAGGAGTTCGAACAGTTTCTTAGGCTCAGTGGAATTAAGCATTTAACAACAGAACCATATCACCCTGCAAGCAATGAGCAAGCAGAACGTATGGTTCAAGCAGTTAAGAAACAGTTGGGAAGAATGACAGGCGACTGGCATACTAGGCTCGCAAAAATCCTCCTCATGCTTCTTACAACCCCCACCGGAACTACAGGCCAAAGTCTAGCCCAGCTTCTAGTGCATCGCCATCTCCGAACACGTTTGGATGTGCTACATCCAGATATACAAACAACAGACTTTGTGTCACTCCCTCAATATACGGAGAATATGCAAGTCTTCACTGAAGGAGCAGCAGTCTAGGCAAGGCAGTGTGGAGTAAAGAGACCTAAATGGATGCCAGCAGTGGTCACTGACGTGTTTGGGAGGAATATGTACCGTGTCAGTTTAAAGGAAAGACTTGGACAAACAAGATACATAGACCAAATTTGAAAACTCTATGAAAGAACACCTCAACTAGAGGATGCCTCGAAGAGACCATCTTCCCAAGTTAAACCGGCAAGATACCCAGTTAAAAACCTTGTGAAACATTAGAGAGCAAGACCACTTCAACAACCACTACTACCACCTATGGGAAGAAGAAATCACGAGCAGCAAATAGTATAAAAACCCCAACCACAGGAACAGCAACCAACAGCACTGATGGACAACACAGATCAACAACCAGCAACACCAGAATCATGGCCTCTCCTGAGGCCACGGAGACAGTTGCGTACTCCTGTGTACTTTAGAGATTATGTGTAGATATCTAGGAGGGGAGGAATGTAATATTCTTTATAGCAGGGATGTATATAGGTTAAGTCAGTCATTCTGGACTAAACTGACTAGAGTAGTCATAGCAGGAAGTGATGAGCAACATGTTCCGTTCTAAGACTTTATCTTTGTGCTTTTGGTGTTAACACGTGCGCGAGGTATGTGGTTCGTGTACAATACTAAATATGTGTATGTGTAAGGACACAACAATAACATAAGTTGTAACAAAATTACAGATACCTTTTCACCAACATACCACATGGTCGAAATTATAGAACAAGGGCTCGAATCCCTGTCAAAGTATAATTTTTCTTATTTACCTTAGGAAATAATTATTTACAGTCAATTGTGACATTTTTATTTAGTTTATCTATTATTGTAGGAATATATAAAAATATATTTTATCTCTTATATTTTAAACGATATAGGCATTTTTTTTTCATTGACACTTTTACAATCGCTACTGGCACAAACTATATAAATACATGGTATAAAGAGGTTAGAATTAAAATAGATGCAAGAAAAACCAAGAGAAAACTACAATTTGTTATAGAAGATAGGCTGTTAAAAAAAATTGAAATAACTTTTTAAAATTTAATAAATCAGGAAAAGATGATGAAAGATGATGAAAAATTGTCATTTTTAAAATAGTATTTCAATTAAATATAATGTTCAAACTGTACGCCTA
>CABFOV010009670.1:6146-18611 GCA_902141375.1 Timema poppense
TCGGTGGTGACAGCAGTTTCTAGAGATACAACCCAATCTAAAATTGTTTGATGTAAAGGGGTTGTGGTCCAAAAACAAAAGTTCAGGTACCAGCAATCCCCCCTCCCCAACTCACCCTCTTGCCCCTTTTCAATGAACAAGCCTTTTCAGACAAGTAACTAGCTGATGGTATTTGAAGAATGTTTACAACTAGAGAATTTGCAAACATTCACTTGAACAAAAAAGGACTATTTTATTCTACATTTTATTTGTAATTTACAATCTGAGTAGGATCGTTTGAGTAGTTGATTTATGAGAAGGTGGGTAGGGTCGCTACCTGAACCTGGCTATGTGAAAGGTGATTTATTTCCACTAAAAAGCAATATTTGTCTGTTCTCTAGTAAAACCATCTTTAAAGTGAACTGTTTTTTTTAAATGCCTGCTTGATAGCGATGTTGTCTCTTGAAGGACTCAATCTCTCCCAATAAACGCAAACATTTTAGCCTGGAGGCTGCGTGTCTTGTGTATACCTTGTCTGTGGCCTGGTGGTTCAGTTATATTCAATTGGAAGGGACTTTTTTTAAACAGCTTTGAAAGTTATTTTTTTCACCTCATTTTCCTACCCATTTGAGTTACACCCAAAGTTATTAGAAACTATTTTAATATAAGTATATAGGTCAGGTCATATGATCAGTGATAGTCCATTTTGAAAGATCACATACCTATAAAATAAAACCAGTGATATGGAAAAGTACATAATATCAATGTTGAGTACCAAAAATTAAGTTTGTATTTCCTAAATGTTTCTTTCTACCAGAATCCTATTATAGTTGTACTCACATTAGGAGTGACAAATCCCACAAGGGTTGGAGACAGCACCCCTGCTAACGACCCGAACACGTTGTTGACGCCGGTGAGAAAGCCGACATAGGGGGGTGCTAGTTCTAGGAAGCTGCAGGCATAACCGCTCGTGAAAGCGATGTCTGCAACCACCAGACTGAGCGTGATGAGAGACACGGCCAGGTACGGCTGTTGGCACGTCAGCATGGTCAGGAACATGAGGCTCACTCCAGCGAGGACCGCTCCTGCAAGGTCATACACGCTGCTTTAGTCACATTTTAGAGCAAGTTCAGTAATATAAAGTCAACGCTTATCCCACATCTAGTGTTTTATGGGCTTTATACTAGATTATTATTATTATTAGCACCGCGTCTTACTACTTGTTCAGGTTATATGCACTTACGCTAATGTGTAATGGTAGGGTGATTGTGAGATGAAATGGAGGACCTACATTTTAACGTGGAATCCGAACCACGGTGGAGGCCTGGCATTCCCCACATTCACAAGATGTATTGTCAGAGGTGAAGGAAGGGTTTGGTAATCAGATAAATCTTTGCCGGGACCGAGGATTGAACCCCGGCCGTCAGCATAGAAGTCTGACACCTTAACCCCTAGACCGCCAGGTCACCTTTTATACTAGAGATGGATAAAAATCCTTTTCCTTGAATGTGAATCTTCATTTTAACTAGGAATTCTGAACCTGAATCTTTCTCAAATTCCAAATGGAGTGTTTTAGTGTTTTTAATTGAGCTTTTTTTTCCTTTTTTTTTCCTTTAGTAAAGGCAATAGTGACCAAATATAAACATTTTGTGTTTCAATGTGTATGTGACTTTTTATACTATAGGAACCAGAAGAAAGGAAATATCACATTTGTGCATAGTATTCTTCCCACATTTTTTCTTCTTCCTCTAGGTGAGAGTTTTTCACTCAATTTTCTAAACAAATCTGAATTTTAGAAATTATTATAAGCATAGTTCTGATTTTGTTCAAACTAAGTGGTAAATTAATGGTTTGGAGATTGGCTGTTAGGTTTGTCCATAAAATTATTTTGGGCTAAATCACTAGAAAACATCTTAATAGCTCTAAAAAAAAAATCAATATTCAAAATTTTAAGGGGAGGTAAAAAGTTACAAATCCTTGTATCTCAAATATCCTTTTAGTGCCATTCTTATTCCAAAATTCACAGGTGAAGAGTGCCAATGGCCTGTTAGATTTTGTGTGCGATGAATACCACCACTATTTTTTCATTTTTGTAAGCGTTTGCAAGAAAATTCACCAAACCTTTATTTATGAAGTGGTTATTTTGATGTTTCTATTATTTTAATCTGCATGTACTGTTCTTTAATAATAATAATGAGTTAATTTGATTTAATTAAAATTATCTAATTTATAAATTTTAAATTTTATTTTATTTTTTATTTTTTCAAAACCAAGGCTAATTAATATTTACAAAAAATATCATGTATAGGCTACCTTTCACTATTATTTTGTTGTATTGCATTTAGTTTTATCCACTAAAATAAAGTATCGAATATATATGATTATAAATAGGAATTACAGGAGTTTTTATTTTATATCCTAAAATATATATTTTTGGGCCATTATTGCTTATCTTACAGCATGATTTATTATATTGCTTAGCTCATGAATAAATATTTAGGCTTACATATAATGAAAGTCTTTAAAAAACCCCATTTATAATGAATAATTCATTTTTTTACATATCATATAACTTTATAGATTTATTACTCCTATTTACTTACATACGATAGATAAAGAAATTTTTTCATTCACATGATATAACATGAAAATCTAAATAGTATATTTTTATAAACTCAGAACAATTTAACCCGTACATATGATAACTATTTACAAAACTATTTACATCAGTATAAATGCTAGCCACACTTATGTTTTCCCATGCAGCTAGTATGTAATCCAGCGTCACACTTAGTACATTGTGTACTTGACCGTCCGCCATTGTAAATGTACTAAACTCCCAGTATCTATAATAACTATTTACGGTTGATTTTGTTGCCAACCTATAAGATAATAGAGTGAAATGTTCTCTTTACAGTGGTATATGACACTACTACACTAGTCGTATCTATCAGGTAAAGCGAGTACTAGCGCACATTTAGAGAGATGACCTTATCGGCTTTGGCACTTTTAACAGTAGGCAGAACCGGTCAAATCAGCTTGTAGCACTAAAAGGGTTAAGGTTATAAGTATTTGAAGGGGTCATCCATACTTTCAACTTAACTATAGAACAGTAGACTAAAATATAACGAGACATGTTTTTTATTAAAGTTTAGTTAGCACATTAAAATTATAATTAAAATAGTTTGAAAGTTCATTGTAGTATTTTTTGAATGTATTATAAATACAGGAAATAAAACAAAACCTTTTTGTGAAATTGATTACTTAGACTTTTATATAGAATTATGGTTAATTATGTTGATTTTAATGAGAATTAGTGATATCCAACTGATACAAATTTTATACATAGGCACAGATGGCATTGTTCTTTGCATGAAATTGCTAAAAAAAACCCACAAAAACTGCACTATTCTCATTTTCTTCTTTACTTTACATCCATTACTGTTCCCGTCATGTTGCCTGGGTCAGTTTTTTATTCAAGCCATATAATATATTTCCACTATCAGGCTGGTTAGGCCTGTCATAACTTCATATATCTTATAATCTCACTTAAGACTAGGACAGGTATAACATCTAGTCCCCAGCCGGTTAATTTATTACTGTGAAAGGGTAAATCCTCATTTCACCAAAAATAAATCGTTCAGCCAGGCCGGGAATCGAACCCAGGGCCCTTAGATCAATAGACAGACACGCTAACAACTGAGATAAGTTGTTAGATCAATTTTCTTATTAATATTTCTATAGCATATCAAAGTTTCGAATCCACCTTCTTAACATTTAATAATATGAAATTTAGCTGTAATTTTTCTATCTATATATCTTAGCCACTTACAGTAGCCCCATGGCTTCTTTGGTGCTGACTCACAGCTGACAGCTTTAAAAATTTACCAGACCAAATTACGTATCCTTACGCCGAACCATATGATCTGCAAAAACATGTGTTTAGCAACTGTCACTTATGGCATTGTCAGTCAGCACCAAAGAAGCCATGGGGCTACTGTAGGTTTAGTCGATTTTTATACACATTTAAGTCGAAAAATTGATTTTATTTACTGACTTTTAATCGAAAAAATCAAACTTTTTACTTAACAAAATTCAATAATTTAATTTACCACAAATCAAGGTTTCTATGGAACAAACATCATTACCAAATACTAGACCAGTGGTTTCAAACTAGCTCAATAAACATAGTTTAGGTTACTGCTAAAGTAGTACAATGATAATCAATAACTTATAGTTTTGATATGTTACTATAACACATCATTTCACCTAGGAATTCCCACAGTACAGTTTGATTTAGATATTGAGGAAACTTTTTAACAGTTATAAAAGTTAATAAAACAATTTTTTCATATTTGTACATCAAATCATGTGATACATAATTTTCAATTTTTGATAGTACCTATGAAATTAATAGTTTAGTAAAATATTATTAACATCGGCCACAAAATAATATGTTTGTACTTTCTTAAAGTTCCTTCCTACCAAAATCCTACTAAACCTATACATGTGCAGACATTTCCCTTGAAGAGTAACATTTGTGTTGGTTTATATTCGGAATAAGGTACAGGAAAGGTGTATCATAGAAACATATAAAAGGCGGACGAACACAATATGGCTTTTACAATGAAAAGAAGAACACAGTTCACACTTTACATTGCTGCCATTTGTTGGGAACGTATACAAGTTTCCTCTGGTTTCTCAGATCAACTGATAAGAAACAAGAACTTTAATGAACCTCATGGAACTGTTTGACAGAAAGATTGTACTCACCGAAGGTGTGGTTGATCTTCCGGAAGTTGGTGAGACCTAGCTTGGTGAGCTTATGGATTGGCGCAAACCCCACAGCTATGATGAATCTCATGAAGAAAGAGCCGATGTAGGGGAGAGAGGAGTAAATCCCATTCTGTACAGAGACATAAGTGAATACTATCAATCCTCATATGCTCAAAAAACCAATTTCTTTTTGGCCAACACTGATAACATTTTACTTTATTATTTGTGTTATTTTATAGTTATTGATAATATCTATCAAAAGTCACAAATGTTGGTAACATGACTAAATGTATTAATATATTAACATTGTTTTAGTAATGTTAGTAACTAACTTCTACTGTTCTTCCTACCAAAATAATAGTATATGTGTCAACCTGGTCTGGTATGCTAGTGAAGTGGAGGTAAAGGTTCAAATATTGGCCAGGTGTAATGAGAGTCGTTTTCATGAATGGTTTTATATTTTTTCTCAAAAAAAATGCGGGTACTCTTCCTCTAAATTCAACATTTCTCCTTACTAACTCATTAGCATAATTAGTACATAGGAATACGACCCAAAAATAATATTATTATTATTATTATTATTAGCACCGCGTCTTACTACCCGTTCGGGTTATACGCACTTACGCTAATGTGTAATGGTAGGGTGATTGTGAGATGAAATGAAGGACCTACAGTTTAACGTGGAATCCGAACCACGGTGGAGGCCTGGCATTCCCCACATTCACAAGATGTAACTAATACACGTCTTGTCAGAGGCGAAGGAAGGGTTTGACAATCAGATAAATCTGTGCCGGGACCGAGGATTGAACCCCAGCCGCCAGCACAGAAGTCTGACACCTTACCCCTAGACCGCCAGGTCACCCGACCCAAACATAGAGTAAGACGTGGTGGTATTAAAACAAAAGATTTTGTATACAAAATTAATTGTTATAATGAAGAGCAGATATCTTAATTTCTTTGATGTTTTTTTAAGCTTTGGGTTTTACTTTACATCTGAACTTTTCACATTTAATCACACTAGTGGGGTAGGGGTGAGGAAGATACAATTTGGAGGAAATGTGGCTGCATTTGCGAGGAGAGAGAGTGGGGAACCAACTAGGAAAAACAACCCTCATTACAACTTGCCAAGATTTAAACCTTGACTCTAAAGATATACTAATTGTTTGATGCCATAGCTAAAGCTTAGCCGCCTACCAATTTAAGACTCTCGGGTTCAATTACAGGCTGGGCCGATACTATTGTGGAATTAAGTAGCGTACTATTTTGCTAAATGGTAAATTAGTTGTTCGAGGTTTGGTCGCTTGTGCTAAAACTAATTTGGATAAGTCACTAACACTAGAAGCATACTAATAAAAACAATATTAGTAAATCTGTAATTTGATTAACCTTGTAATGATGGCTGAGAAATTATTTCCAGGAAGATGGGAAAACATTCCAAAAATTAACACCTGGATATGGGAATCAGACCCAGGACACCTGAATTAGCACGTCGATGCCCTATCACTGAGCTATCTAAGATTACTCTCGTACTCTTGGGTGCCTTAACAGGCAATTCACCTTATTTATCTTCGTAAAACTAATTTTCAGTAACTAAGTGAACAAAATAAAATAATTACACCAAAAATAGTAATAGTTGTAGTATTAATTAAATGACTGCTAACTAACTAACAAACACATTGTAGAGAAAACAGATCTGCCTCAATGAAAATATTATTTTAAATATTGACCTCTAAATTAATGGATTTTATGGTTTTTTTTGTAAACCTTCTTAAGTCACACAACCACAGATAGCACCCGTCCCCATGGCTTGAGTCTCAGCTGGCCTTGTTTAGAGTAAAAGTGTAAACTCTATAGATGCACACACATGTCTTGTGAGGTGAGTGAACAGTTATCCACAAAAGTAAAGTCAGAAGGCTGTAAAGTTTGACTTTCAAACAAGAAATACGCCTCCTGACAGCCATTAGGGTTACAGCAATATCACCAGATGGAACAATAAGCCCCAATGAATGCTCCTATTAACACTATGGGTGTACAAGAATCCTTTAAATGTATCCAAAACATAATGAGATTATTTTATTTTTATTTATTACTCTACGGCAGGCATGTCAAACTCGTTTGTTCAAATGGGTCACATTAAAAATAGAAAACATCGAGGAACCGTTTTAAAAAAAAATAATTTTGTCATCAACTTTTAAGTAAAAATAACAATCAATTCAAAAATATTAATTATTACAAAAAGAAAGTTCAGTTTTGATATATTAATGTTAATACGATCACCTCGGTAAGGGAGAAATTGCTCTAATATGGTTTTTAACCATACGACTCACTATTTCAATATACAGTTCACGACAAAATAAAGTTGAAAGATTCTAAAAGGGCTCATTTTCCTTACCAACTCTGTAGTTGAGTTTTATTAATAGAAAAAATTGTGTGAAACTCAGACACTAAATCCTTTTCAATGACTTTTTAATCATATTAGTGGAGATATGAGGCTGGGTTTGATGAAAAAATACAGTAATTTTTTATAGACTCACGAGAGATAATCTTAAGATATTTGGGAACCAGCAGCGAGCCTTGAGATCATAAGTTTCATAGTTTTATTTTCCCTCTTTCTTAGTGACATGTCAAAGGGTGGGTGTACTTTATGGGTAAAGGGAGGAGCGTAAACTTGGACAAAATAGAGAAGTAGTTCTAGAAATGACACAAACCATTGTATTTTAAACCCTGTGGCCTGACAGCGATTAATACTTTCTCAGTGACTAAAGCAGCCCTCTTAAGTCTTACTTTTTACTTTTACCTAGAAATTTGAAACTTTTTTATAGAAAGGGTGTGAGCGTTAAGCTTTAAATCTTGTGTTGAAATCATTTTCATAATGTATGATAAATGCATGTCCCTAAGCCGTAATCTTTCGGGTGATTGTTCCCTTTAATAAGAGAAGATATCTGTTCACACTTATGTGTTGCAAAAAAAANCTAGATTGCCGCGAATAATTCCAAATTTCCATGTGTCTTAAACCCAAATGGGGTATTTCTATTATGTTTAGATAAATACTTTGTATTTAGGTTCATCAAAAGGTGCACATGCCGCACATAAACATGGATTGGGCTTAGTGCAGCCCGTGATCCGCAAGCTTTACAGGCCTGCTATGTAGATATGAAAGCTCATTTATGTTTAAAATAAAAGATTTGTCGGGTAATTTCTTTTACTGCAAGCTACTTCTTTGATTTGATGCATATTTTTAATAATATTATCATTAACATACATTTTTAGGGCATATTTGTTAATTTTTAGGTAATATATTTCTATTTTAAGAGTATATATTGCATGCATATTTCATGATCTTTAAAGTCATAAACATCTGAGACTTAACGTTCACCAAACCATTTTAGATGGAATACGGTATACAGACCTGCCGGACATCAAAGTGAAGGACTTCTTTCATGATGAGAGGCAGGTTGGTTGCCATGGTGATGTACCCCCAAGAATAACAAAAATGAGCGACATGGTTGGCGTTAATGGGAGCAGACAGAAATATAGACTTCAGTGGTGGCTTCAGAGGCTGCGAAAACAAGCCATTATTAAAAGATCAGTTCACACTACAAGGATTGTAAAAAGTTATTAAGATTAGACACTGTTAATTGTTTGGATATAGATTTTTAAAATCATGAATATATTCACATTGGTGGCCACAAGGTCTAAAGGCCTAAGGTTTGCCATAAAAGGCTGAGGTTTGAATCTAAGTTTTGTCTTGTTGTAAATCTCATATTTACATAATAAGAGATTTATCACTGGTTTTTCAATCCCATCTCCATACAAATGCGGGTTTTTTTCATCCAAGATACCTTCACAATCCATACCACTCAAAATATGTAATTAATAACTTGTATAGACATGTAATGAAGATAGTAGAGGAAATAAAGATGAGATAGAATGGACATGTGATGAGGATGAAAAAGGAGAGGACACCAAAGTGAATGGTGTAGATAAAGTATGTAGGAAAAACCCCACAAGGGAACAAAGAAAGAGATGGGAGTAGCAGATAACAGAAACTGTGCACAGTAGCCCCATGGCTTCTTTGGTGCTGACTGACAGCTCACAGCTGACTTATGACAGTCAACATCTAGGTATATACCTACATTTTGACTGTCAGAAGTGACAGCTGCTAAACACATGTTTTTGCAGATCATATGGTTCGGCGTAGGGATACATAATTTGGTCTGGTGACTTTTCAAAGCTGTCAGCTGTGAGCTGTCAGTCAGCACCAAAGAAGCCATGGGGCTACTGTAGTTGAGAGGAAGATGGAGGCATTTTACTATATTGACCCAGGCACAGTTGATGATGATGATGATGATGACCCCTGAAGGGGTGCACAACAGTTAAAGAAGGAAATGCTCTGTTCCAAGCAGGTAAATAAATAAAACCAGAGTAGTGGTGTCCTCTGTACTAACCTTGTTCACCCTGAGTGAGTTGCCAGTGATGTAAGACCGCTCGAGGCTGCTGATGCGGGGGTGTTTGTCAGGACTGTCGTACACCAGCGAACAGAAGAACAACGAGCACGCAGTGCCAAAGAAACCTCAAACAGCAAAACAATTTAACATTAAAGTTTGGGACATCACTTTTTTTATGGAATACTACATAAAGCACCACCAATAATTTCAATAAATGGTAAAAATGATAGACTCAAAAGTAAATTAATTAAGTGTATTTAACTTTTACATACCTTTTATGTATTAACTGATATTTTAAGTATTTAGTAAATTACTAGTAGTTTCAGTTAGACAAACATATTAAGCATATATCAATTTAACTCTATCTAAAATAATTTTAATAAGTAGGTACTTTAAGTTTTGCTTGTCACACGCTTGTGGAAAACATGTTTCATGCACGTTTCAAATAACATCTGGATGATGGTCACCTCAAATAACCATTTGTTACAACACAAGCAGAACTAGCTCAGCACCAGAATGTTTGACTGATGTGCTCGACTCTTATCTTTGAAGCTAAACACTAAGATTCAAATTTCAGCTTGGTAAAAAAATTTTTATATTATTTCTCAAATGAAATATTGGCGTATTTCCTCTCAATTACCTTAGTACTAAAAATATTCAAAACTCATTTTAAGAAACTATTTCTCAGCCAATTAACAGGGTTATTAGATATAAGAATGTGCTTAAACCATAAAACGTATCAAAATACATTACTTGAGAACAGCAAAAGTGGTATCAGTCTGATAGTTTTTTTTTCATTTTAAAATAATCATATTTCACTTTTGTTCTATTTTTAAAAATAGAGTAAAAAATTTCACTGGTCTCAATTAGATGTGATAAATGGACTGAGCCGTATTCCATGTTTCATGCTATCCATGGGATGAGATGAGCTCTTAATTCATGTCCCAGATACTAATAGTGTCGCTGTGCGAAATAATAACTTAAGCAAAAAAAAAAAACTTAAAATATAATTATGTAGGATCGTGGACAGACTAGTGGTAGAGCAATGGCTCATTAAACCAAAGGTTTCTGGTTTGGTTTCCTTGTCTAATGCCGAGATCACGATCAACTTAGCTTCAACTTAACATAACGTTCACTTATAGTTTACTTATCGTAAAGAAACAAGTGGGATATCAAGATTCACATAACTTAACGTAAGAGCTTGAGCCAAACATTAGCATTAGAGAGCATATAAGTTGATTTGTGATCTGTACTATTTGTTAACAGCATTATCTGTGACTATATGCATTGTTTACTTTTGATATATTTAATTAAATTGCAATAAAATAATTATGATTCAAACCAATTGTATCAAAGTTAAGTTTTTTTGCACTTTCTACTTTTCCTATTTTAGTGTAATGTTATAATCGTCGTCAATCATAATTTAAAAGTAAAATCTAGCTCGCATACACTATAAATGAATGAAGTACCGATACTTGTGAAACAGATGAAGTATTAAATAGCAGTGTTAACGTGATTGGCTGGCTAGATCATATGATACCCTTCATTTATAGTTCACGTAAAGTAAAAGATCTCCCAAGACAACTCTTACTATTAGCGAATGTTAAGTGAACGTTAGGTCAACCACATCATGATGGCTTCCATTTAAAAACACGAGGAGAACCTTTACGTTAAGTTACATTAAGTGAAAGTTAAGTTAACGTTAAGTTGATTGTGATCTTGGCATAATGTAATTTTTCAACCTATTGTTTAAGAACAAATTTGAGTTTATTTATTACCGGTGACATAGAATATGGAGGGCCATCCTCCATCTATGCCATATTGACAAAGGAAGCTAGACAAGGGATAGATGATGACCAGGGCTAAAGGGAAGCCCATGTAGGCGAAACTCATCAGGCGGGTTCTCTCACTGGGGTGTGACCATTTACTAAACAGTTGGAAGTGGGACGGCAGATACAGCCCCTGAGAACACAACAAACAAACAAGTGACTTACATAATAGATCATTATCTAAAACTTAATGTTTACAGGAAGATTATTATTAGCACCGCGTCTTACTACCCGTTCGGGTTATACGCACTTATGCTAATAAGCAATGGTAGGGTGATTGTGAGATGAAATGGAGGACCTACAGTTTAACGTGGAATCCGAACCACGGTGGAGGCCTGGCATTCCTCACATTCACAAGATGTCTTGTCAGAGGTGAAGGAAGGGTTTGGTAATCAGATAAATCTTTGCCGGGACCGNAGATGTCTTGTCAGAGGTGAAGGAAGGGTTTGGTAATCAGATAAATCTTTGCCGGGACCGAGGATTGAACCCCGGACGCCAGCATAGAAGTCAGACACCTTACCCCTAGACCACCAGGTCACCATTTTACAGGAAGACCTTTTTAAAAAACATGAACATATATTTAGGAGAGACATACTCTTATGGACGATGTGTATGGTTTAGAACAGCAGTTCAGACTTGTTATTGCTCCTCTTTCTATTTCTCAGGACATGTTTGTTACTCACGCAGACAAGTCCTTGCAGGATGCGCACAATAAAGAGGGCAGCAGGGTTGTATCTGGCGGCGGCAGGGATGGCCAGAGCCAAGAGGCTCTGAATCAGGCTACCCAGCACAAACAGGAGCTTTCCTCCGAACCGGTCGCTCACCCACCCTCCGGCTACCAGGCTTACCAGGAAACCATAGAAGAAACCGCTGAGGATCCACTCCTGTAGCGATTTGCTCCATTCCAGATCGCCCTGGAACATGAATACAAACGATCAATATAGGATGGGATTGAGTTTTGTGTTTGATATTAATTAATTTGCTTTGGTACCTGCATTGCTGGGCAGGCAAAATAAAAGTCATCCATACTGGTTTGCCGGTGACAAGGAGGTCATGTTTAAAACAGGGCTGAGTGTATTTTAGGTAAATGGTTCTCCACTCTCCCTCCAGGCAAATTATACAGATAACACAGGTGGTACTAAGATGCGGCGAAAAATAAAAGTATGGTTTATGAATGTCTTTTGTTTGTTAGCAATTTCTGACTATGATATTTTAGGAGAGAATATGAAGGTGTATTTTATACAACTATGGTACATTAATATTCACCTGGAGCGAGATTGGGAAATCTTGTTAGAGAAGAGCTAGTCAGACGCCAAACCCTGACCTATCTCTATTTTAGCCTTTTTTTAGATCTTATTATTATTATTATTATTAGCACCGCCTCTTACTACCCGTTCGGGTTATACGCACTTACGCTAATGTGTAATGGTAGG
>CABFOV010009671.1:7844-18611 GCA_902141375.1 Timema poppense
TATATATATATATATATATATATATATATATATATATATATATCAAATCATCAAAGTTGACTGACTCAACAGTTCACCTCAATTAGCTTACAATATGTAATGTAACTTGTTCGGCACCTTAGCCAAGTCAGGGGTGTGTCTGTCTACTGAGTAAAAGGGTCTCAGGTTCAATTCCCGGCATGGCCGAAAATTTATCATTGATGAAAATGTGGGTTTACCCTTTCACGCTGATAAATTAATAGCCGAGACTAGATGTTGTGTCTGTTCTAGTCTTAAGATATATTATAAGGTATTTGAAGCTACGACAGGCCTAACAAGCCGGTAGTGGAGAATACACGGCTTGAATAAAAAAAAACTTGACAGGCTGGAAACAATAATGGATGTAAGAAAAAAATGAAGTGTAGCTTACATTTTCTGGAATACTGGGAAGTTGAAATTGATTTGGACATGGACACACAAAATTCTGCAACATAAGACATTGTGGTAGATTATTTATAAAAAAAAACTCAATAAACTTTAAAGAATGGAACTTTAAACCAGAATAAACATTATAAATTATGTGCTATACTATATTTGTAAGAAGGTACAGGAAAGGTGGATAGAAACATATAAAAGGGGGACAAACAAAATATGGCCTTTACAATGAAAAGAAGAACACAGTTCACACTTTACACTGCTGCCAATGGACAAAGAGGTAATGGATGTCTCTTAAAGAAAATTGATCGTCACCGCCCATTCCCCCGACCTAGGTTTCATTCTATCCTTCTTCCAATATAATGCAAAAACCTCATAAAGCGAAAAAAGGTTTTCCTTATTGAGTTGTGCTATACTATAGTAACTTAGTTAAAAAAAAAGTGTATTATTTAATAAGTCCAAATAAATAATAATAATAATAATTGAGGGCGGTAAGAACAAATAAAACAGATTGTATAGTCGGGATGTAGATCAGTTGTGGTGACCTAAAATAACAAACGCCAGAGCAAACGATATATTAAATTTACAGTAATTGATTAGCATCTCGCTCTATGGGAAACATCGGATTGATTATAATTAGTGATTGCTCAAATCCAAATCTTCATTATACCTTTTATCTTTAATCATAATCTGAATCTTGTAAAAAAAAAAGTAAGATCAAATGAGTAAATAAGATTAGAGCAAAATAATATGAAATAGAAATAAAATGTCAAGGTTTACACACCAGAAAACTGTAGGCCTCAAAGTTCACAACTAAAACCCCAACAAAACACATAATTATATAATTTTCAGTCTTTTTCTGCCTTTTGTAAACTTTGAGGTCTACAGTTTTCTGGTAAGTTCTGGTAAGTCGATCCTTCTTTCAATGTTTAATTAAATTCAGCTGATTGGCGCCATTTTTTCATTTGATAAATTAGAAATAGTAACTAAATGTTAGCATTTGTTGTTAAAATGCCTTAATTATAACAATATAATATTCAGTTAACTATTGAATTAATGGTCGGGGGGGTATGGTTGTTTATAGTGTTCTATAATTATGTTGGGGCTGAACCAATGATAAGTCAATTAAAAATGATGAAAAAATAAAATCTCAAATTTGATATTTTCTCAAACCCTCGAATCTCAAATTTCATAAAGGCTTTAAGGATCCTGCCTCTACCTTTAATTAATAAAAGCCTATTACTGGCGCATTCTTCATGAAGAAGTCTTCACGTTAAACATTTCTCATTCACTTGATGAACAAATTTGCGGCTACGTCTAATAAAATCAGCACCCCCTCTACAGCAGGTGGATGGGGAACCTTGCAGGTGTCACGTACGTCTTTCTCGTCGTTGAAGGCCACTTTGAGAGTTCCTCCTGGATCCGGTACAGCGCTCTGGTACACAGCCTCCAAGAATGTCCACAGCTCATCCGACTTGGGGCCGTGAGTCAGCTGGGCGATGTGGTTCAAGAACCTGATGGTGTACACATAACTTAGATTAAGAATGAATGTTAAATTTCTCAATAGCTTCAGTTTTATAAATAAAGAAGCTAAATAACAACAAAAATAAAGTTTGACTCAAACGTTATCAGTAGGGCTAAGAGTTCCTAAAAAATATCTATAAAATGACATAAAAATTCTAAAAAATTACTTTAAATTTATAAAATGTAAATAAAAGTGCTTAACAACTAAATAAAATAAGCAGTTCATAAGCAATAAACTTTTGCATTCTGATAAATATAATATTGACGACAAATGTCTTCTTCAGAAGTAATAGCTGCCCCCTCCGAACGCAACCCTCTACAACTTAGTTGCAGTCGTGACAGGAATGTGTATTTTACAGCCAAACAAGTGAAGCGGATACAAAATTTAATGACATTCTTTTCTTATTCCAACAAATGTGTGTAGGAAACATTTATGTTTGAGTATTTATCAGGGGTGTGGAATTGGAGTCAAAATCATTAAGTGGGAAGCAATTTTGGATGAAATCTTGAGTCAGTAAAAATGTACAGACCTCAAACTCTGGCTTTTAAAAACTTAAAACAACAAATGGTTTATATATAATTATAGTTTCATAGTTTTTTTATTTTTTAGAACCAGTGTTTGTGATTTGGATTGACAAATTTATTCAAATATAAATTCACAATGTCAACGAAGCTTCCCTTTAAGTAATCTGTATTGGAGAATTTTGCTGCAATTTTTTATAAATTATTAATTAATATACTTAAGACATTTATGAAGGAGTCGGGCAGTAAAAAATAGATGAGTCGGACGAGAGAAAAATAGAGTCTGAGTTGAAAGCTTGGCGTACCGACTACACAGCCCTGGTATTTAAGCATTTATAAAATATCATTAGTATTTGAAAATATACTTAATCAACATAAATGTCTAAAATTTATTCGAGCATTATTTAAAATGATTTTTTAAAAAAACAAAAAAAATACAAAGGACACAAACCAAGAAAATGTCACCTAAAAATCCAAAATAACAAAAAATGACCTATAAAAATGTTTCCGCAATCAGGTGATGATCATGAAGATAATGTATCTAGACATGAACATTGTCTTGTTTTGTACCAAAAAAATGTACTGTACAACAACATTATTCAATAATTAAATGATATATTATTATTCATAAATTGATTCTAATGTCTTATTAATTTAATTTTGAAACACATTCCCGTATCTTTTCTTGGTTTTTCTGTCTATAAAAGGTAGCACACATACCTACAGAATAAGTTACTTCATAGATAGTGTTTCTTGTTTTTTATCACGTTTTAATATCTGTTCAGGTTATACACACACATAATAAATTATTCTAATGGGATAGTGATGAGGCAGATAGTATTTTAGAGGTGATCTACTCACATTTTCGTGATAGGAAAGTGGGAAACCTTTTAGGAAAAACTACCCCCAGCAGATTCGACCAGGTTTAAAACCTTGATCTACTCGTCATTAGGAGGCCTATCTAGAGGGTGGGGTTCAAGGGGGGAACAAAACTAGGGGAGGGTCAGATTACCACGTCTTTCAGACTTGCGCAGGTTAGCAAGACCGTGCTGTCATAGTCAAACAATTATGTTTCTTAAATGAATGACTACATTTATCAGAGTGAATATATATATATATAATTTTTATTATTATTATTATTATTATTATTATTAGCACCGCGTCTTAATACTCGTTCGGGTTGTACGCACTTACGCTAATGTGTAATGGTAGGGTGATTGTGAGATGAAATGGAGGACCTACAGTTTAACGTGGGATCCGAACCACGGTGGAGGCCTGGCANTGGAGGACCTACAGTTTAACGTGGGATCCGAACCACGGTGGAGGCCTGGCATTCCTCACATTCACAAGATGTCTTGTCAGATATTATTAGTGATACACAGATAATCTAAAGGGGTACTGGTGAAGATAACAATGGCAGCTAAGAAAATGTGCAATAGCCTTCCCTGGAACTTTTTTTTCTCTGCAAAATCCCATCTTGTGCACCTGACCAGGCATAAAGTTGGGTGCCAATGCCAATAATATAAAACCAATTGACTTTTTTGTTTATTTATTTATTTTTTTCCTGTGAAACAAACTTACTTGTAAAATGACTCGTGCCAAGGAAGGTAGCTAAGAACCACTAGAGCAGTTTCACTTTTAGGATCATGGCGACAGAATCCAAATGTCCATTTTGAATCAACACTTGTCAACACGAAGGAATAGTGTTGCACAACGCTGCTAGAAACAAATACCTCATCAGTTACATTTGTGCTTGCATAGAACAATAATACAGATTAATAGATCTCCTTTCACATATGCGTAGGATATGTGGCCGTCATTTTTGATACATATTATAAACACCTCTGAAATAATACTAAGATAGTGAAATGTTATCAATTCTGATCAATAAAAATATGTTTGTATTTTCTAAAAGGTGCTCCAAATGTTTTGTTTTTTTATCACCGCGTCTTACTACCTGGTCGAGTTATATGCTTATACACTAATTAAGCTTATGGTTTTAGGGATGAGGGTTGTATTAATAGGAAGTGTACATACATTTGTGTGGAAAGAGGGGGAGGAAGATATTTTGTAAAAATCACCCTAAATACACATGACCGGGGTTTGAACCTCAATCTCTCCATCATCCGCAGTCTAATCGAACAAGATGAGTAGCGTGTTAGTCCATGCGGCCACTGGAGTTGGTTGTACACATATTTATCAAAGTTTTAAATACGTGGAAAATAAACAAAATAAAGAAAAATAAAGTACCTAAATCAGTTTACTACTAATACACATTTCTAAGAATAGAATAGAGTATTTTAAACATAGAGTAAAGCCCACTCTACTGAACCTTACTGTGTAGAGAAGTCGACAAAAAAGAAGAAAAATTATAATTCTAAATAGCCTACAATTTGTTTGCAATAGAATTATGAGGAAAAGCACAAGACTATTTGTGGGTGGATGACAATCAAAAATTTTAAAAAATCTTTATTTAGTAGGCTTAAATGATATTTTTTTTATGAAATATAGGTTAAAAAGGTTTACCTAACAAGATAAAATATATAAAATTCAATTTTATTTCTAAATATTTGATCATTATTTAAAGTTTAAAAAGTGAATTGAATTTAGGATATTAAAATTTGTTAGTTGTATAATTTTACTTTTTCCACTACCGGCTGGCTAGGCCTGTCGTAGCGTCATATGTATTATAATATAACTTAAAACTAGGACAAGCACAACATCCAGTCCCCAGCCGTTAATTTAACACTGAAAGGGTAGCCCCACATTTCACCAATGATACATTTTTCGACCATGCCGGGAATTGAACCTGGGAACTTTAGTTCAATAAATAAACACGCTACTGAATGAGCTAATATGTTGGATGATTGGATAAAATATTTTTGTTATGTTATTTATTGAAGTGTACCCTTGTCGGTTGATAGCTCGACAAAAGTTATGTACACCCCATTTACCCTTAAAGGTTGCAAGCCGACCTCGATAAGTTTCATTATGGTGCCGCTTATAAGGTCATATTGATAATGTAATCAATCAAAATAAGACTGCTACATTAGACGGTACCTAAGTACATTTTGTACAGCCCTATATTAAAGTGATCCACCCAACTTACTTTTCAAAGTCACATGGATAAGCAAACTTAGGGACAGATTTCAGTACTTCTTCATCCTTGTAACTTTCCGGGAACCTTTGGATGATCCAGGCATCTTTCCCATTTGGTTGAGGGCCGACAACTTCGCAGAAACATTGAAATAAATGTTTCACATTTTCCCTGGTTAACAAAGGAGAAGAGTGTGTTGGATGAACAAAATATTTCATGGCTTCTAAAACAAAGAGTTTGCAGTTAATTACAGTCAATCTCGATGGTCTTGGAATAAAGTGATCGCCTCAGGAACTGATGTTAATGAGTTCAAACTCCGCCGGGGTCCACCGATTTTACTTGAACGATAACAACTTCCTTTGGAGGTGAAGTAAAGCTGTCGGCCCTGTGTCGATTGAGGTGTGTAAAAGAACCCTGGAAGGTGTGTGAGAATACTTTTTCCTGGCAAAATTGGTGGGCCCTTTCACTCTCGCTCATAGAAATTCTCGTGTTCTGATATAATCAGTCGGTTCAAAAAGTTCAAGTTAAATACCTCAAATAAATACATATTTAAAATGGTTAGATACACTAACCTCTCCGAAAACCAAAATATTCTGACTGACCAAAGTAGTTATTAAATGTGTGTTTTGGGAATTAAAAGGGTACTTTGAATTTATGGTAGGGTATATGGAACAGAAATTATAGATATTATGCCTTGAGAACATGTTTAAAGCAAAGCAGTCACTTTCCTTCTAAAGTTATTGACCGCTCCCTCTAATGTCTTGATCTGACCAGCCCCAACCAAACTTTAGTGTAGGCCGCTAAAAAAGCACATAAGAGAATCGATAATTTTGAAATGGTGAAGAAATTAAATATTTTCATATTATAAGTAGCTATTATTACCTTACTATTTAGCTACATTAGTATTTTACATTTATGTTGTTTTAATGTAAGCTACTAGAAAACAATTTATAAATAATCTCAATATTGATGTGTCAAATATTGATGAAAGTTATCAAATGTAAATAATGTATATTGATAGAGCAGTGCTACAAAGAACTCGTAGTCTTAAGATTCAATATATAAGTATTATCTTTTTCTACACTGTTTTTTACTAAGGCCTGCCTGTTCCGGAAGCACACTAAGATTCCTTAATTACTTTTCTACAGCTTGGATAACTTCTATCACGTAATAAGATGTTATCGTAAAGAGTTGTGATGTACAGTATTTTACTAACTCAAGTGAAGCTCTCGTCTTCAAATCGCTTGATAGGGTATTTTATTTAACTTCCCAAGGTTCTTATTTTCTTAAAATAGAATAAGCTGATACATATATATTAAGCAGCTCGGAGAGATTGTTTAGTGGAAAGCGCAAACATCTAAATTAATTGACTCGTCTCGGAATGTGGGGCTTAATCATCAAGTCCCGTCACATATAGTTGAAAGTGGGCAGAGAAGGTATAGCTTTGTCTTATCCAAACACAGAAAAAAGTAATAATATTTAGACTGCAATAAAGTTACTAGTTTGGTATGTTTGTTTTATTACCTTATTCTTGATCCCATTTTTTTATGAAGACAAACACAATAAACGACATTTTCACTTGGCCCACATTTCTCTAATTTTCATATTCACTCCATTGACATAAGAGAACATATGATCTACATCCATTTTGAATTCTATAGCGTATCTGCTCTCTGGCGTTGTATTTGTTAACTACAGTAATACACAAATCCGGTAAAGATAACAAAAGAACTATGAATACCTGTTGGAATAGCTGTGACCACCATGTCAATATAAAATGTTTGCACATTGGTTTTTAAAATTAATTTGATTTTTAGAAAATCTAAAAGTTAACATATTAATTAATAAATTACTTACTAAACTAAGAGTTTAAATATAATGTGTCAAAAAGTAACTAATATAGAATTCATATAATATAATCGTTATAATAAAACTGGAACCAGCAGTTAGATAGATAGATATAAGAATTTGGCACACTTTAGAAAAATTGTTAAAACTTAAGTATGTTTAAGAAATGAATAAACAGATATTTGAAAAAAAATATAATTAGTTTTGTAAGAAATGTTCCATTTGCCAAAAAATTATAGGGATTTGTTTTTTTTATCAATACCGTAATATTTTTAATGTTAATTAGTTATGTAAAGGCTTAATCAAGATGAAAGTAAAAAATACAGTATGTTGTTTTGAATCCTACTGAAAGCTACCTAAAGGTTATTTATCGCAAACATTGGCTGAAAGTCACTAATGTTAACAATTAATGGCCTACACCATAGTGTAAACAAACAAGCTAAGGCTGGTTAATTCGTGGTGAATGAAGGGAATACCCACCATTATCTCGACTTATTACACTATGACTCTAATCTCATAAACTACACCATGAGCGCCAGCAGAATTACGTAAAGGGGGGTGCACCCAAGAAAATGTACAATCAACATATAACGAATTTGGACAGCAACCACGACGACTCAAGTTTTAGTTCCAACGTTGATTTTAGTATAGTGGATTGTATTTCCCAAAGTTCTTTAATAAATGTTCATTAATTTTATGCAAAATACACTTTTTTTACCCTGTGGATTTTTACCCTTCTGCCTACTTGTTATAAGCCAGAGGGGGTGCGGGGTGCAAGTACACCTCCTTGCAGCCTCATCGCGGTGCCCATGAACTACGCCATAGTGGAACCAAGCAAGGTAGAAATCTTACTTTGACTGATTACACTGTGATCCTATCTTATAAGCCACACCATAGCTGAACCAAACAAGGTAAGGATGATATATTTCACAGTGAACGGAGTGATAACACATTATTACCTTGACTGATTGCATTATGGCTCTATCTTATAAACTACACCATAAGGGAACCAAACAAGTTAAGGCTGGTATATTTCACAGAAAACGGAGTGAAAAATCATCATTACCTTGATTGATTACACTATGGTTCTATCTTGTAAGCTTCATTATATCCATAACAGAATATGCTAAGGTAGGGCTACTTAATTTTGGGTAAACGGCGTGGACGACATAGAGGTATTATTACAGAGCTTGACAATTAGAATGATTTATCGCTCATTATGAAACTATTGTAGTAGTGTGTATTTTTAACTAATATTTTTTAACTACACTGCTCTTTACTCATAATAATTAATAAAAATGATTGTTTTCACTTTTAATAATATTTTGTTACAAATAATATCAATCTTTTAAACAGCTCTAGGATTCGATATACGTTGTTATTAGATTGTCACAAAAAAAACCAATTGTAAAGCGTCGTCTCAGGAATGCATATCAATGTTTGATTTTGTTTTTGAATAAATTGTTATTTTAAGAGTAGTCCTAACTTTTATTCCCTCATTTTCTTACAAATAAAAAAAGATCAGAGAGAAAAAAAATTATATCCACGTCCATCAAGTCATGAGATCATTTTATTAATTTTAATCTAGATTATTAATATCTATAAATAATGTTATCAATTATAACAGCAAGAAAAGCTTTATATGTTTGTATTTTTATAATTGTTCATTCATCGGAAAATCAAGTTTAAAAAAATTAGTTATGTTAATAATAATCATTCGCGTTTTTCAATAGGATCGCAGGGCTGCGTATAACCCGAACGGCTAGTAAGACGCGGTGCTAATAATAATAATAATAATAGTATCGCATAAAAAAAAGTGAAAATCATGTTTAAGTAGGCTCTACGGCTGGTATTTATTAGTACATAGTGTATTTGTTCAGAAATATATTAACGTTGAGTGTATATTTTAATTATTGCATCAAACTGAAAACTATGTTATCGAGATCTAGACTTATCAACTTGTGTCTGTCTGCTTAGCTTTATTTAAATAATAATAATAATAATAATAATAATATTAACAGAGGAGACAGGACTGTCACCGCTGAGGGCTGTGATTGGTTGGTTTAGGCGAATCAAACAAAAGATGCTCGAGTATCTAGCCACCCTTCCTTCCAAAGTGTGGCCTTGGAGACCTGCTTGTTGCCTTCACGAGTGGTTTGTTTAGAATTCAAATGGCTTATCAACCGAAACTTAGAAATGACACGTCTTAGCAATCATAAATATCAGAGTAGAGTATCAGAGCTGAGAGTAGTTTTAAAAAATATATATATAAAAATATTGAGTAATTTTAATGAAAATTTTGTAACACCTTGATTAAAATTAGTCGTTTATAATTAATTAAGTTAATATAAATACAGTGTCAGAAATACAAATCATTGAATAACTAAAAACAATTTAGCACCAGTCCCTCTATACAACAGTATAACACCAGGCGGAGCAGCGGTTCACGAAACTCTTCGAAAGAGCTAAATGTTCTTTCAAGAAAATACTTTTTTTTTATCATGGCCAGAATCGAACCCTAGATACTTGATTTTATATACCAACTCTCCTCATTACATGAAAATAAGGCCAGAGATTCATAGGGAGCCCGTTCTTTGAAAATTGAAAAATTCATGTTTCCGTTGTCACATTTTATTGTTAGTCCATTTAGTTGTAAGTTTTACAATTATTCCCGCATATCAATGATATATTTAGTACAATGCCTTACTCCTCGAGTCAAACTCTCTCGTGAATCAGCCAACGCGGTCTCGTCTTGAGGGACACGAATATCGAGGTTTGTACGCCCCTAGCCCATCCACCCCTCGTCATGGAACAGTCTGCAAGACTGACCATCTCCCCCGCCCCATCTAACCCCAACTGATAACGTCGAATAGGTAACACACGTACCTTCTAGATTTCGTCCGGATGAAAGAAACAACGACACAATATTCACAATTAGTTTTGTCCTTCACTAAAAGACGCGGTACAAAAGATACGATTTATTGTAAAGTCCAATTTCTATTTGGAGATCCTTAACCCACAGTGACAAACGTTACTAAAACTACTTTCATGTATTGATACGTCAATTCACTTTATATATTATTTTGTCAATACTCTACCTATAAAGTAATATTAATACTAATAATATTGTAAATTCTATCAATCTTTTTAAGCGCCGCGTCTTGCTACTCTGTTCGGGTTGTACACATATTCGTACTAATTACGATGGTGATTTTGGGGTTAAGAAAGGTTATATTTAGAGGAAGTGTACCCGCACATGTCTGGAGGGAGAGTGGAAAATAATTTTGGAAAAACTACCTCCAGCACACCATACCGAGATTCGAACCTCGTCATTAGTAGTCAAGGTCATAGTCGGAGGCCAG
>CABFOV010009672.1:0-16879 GCA_902141375.1 Timema poppense
GACGGGGGGATTGCGGTGGCTGTAGGCAATGCGGGCTTTATGTAGATTCTAGGATTTGTTGTGACATTTCACCATCTGTCGAGCAAACTCGCAGCTGCGCCAATCGCAACGTTTTGCGGCTTGTACGCTGCAATAGATTATACATTAATCTAGTCTTTAGTAACGGGGATATGTGGGTATTTAGAACCGAAAACAATTTTTTTTATGTAATAGTTTAAGCTCTAAGGCATTATTCTCACAATAGACTGGACCACTCACTAAAAGGAAGGCCGGGATCGAAACCCGGTTGGAAGTATTTAGTATTTTAATTATGGTTTCTAGTCTACACCCATGCAAATGCGGGTACAATTTATCTAAATTAAATCTTACTCATTCCTAACTTATTAGTATAACTAGTATATAATATGTGTATAGCCTGAACGGGTGCCAAAATAATCATTTACATTTACACAAATTTCTCAATCATCTTGAAGAATTCTGTGCCTTATTTCTTATAAAGAAAATTTGTAATACATTCTTTAATTACTGTGGGTTTTTAATTCAAAGATATAATAATAATAATTAATATTATTATTATTATTATTATCATGTTTATTTGTTGTGTGGTTTGACGTTTTTATATTGAAAAAAAAAGATTGTATTAATAATGGGAATATTTCAAACTTTTAAGGGTTTCTTTTCCGTTAAGAAAGCTTGATGTTGTCAATATGTAGGTCAATACCAACAGGAATATATTAAATACATATTAATTAGATTATTTGGGCCTAAGTTGATGAATAAACAGAAGAATGGACAAAGTTACAAGATGAAGAACTTGATTCTAAATATTGACTAGATTTAAAATATTAAAGCTAAAATTTTTCTATCACTTGTCTTACTAAAATAAAACCTATCATTATTTTTGTGTGTGTGTTTAATGGCGTCTTCAAGTAATGTAATCTAATGTATTGTAATGGTGACCGCATGGTCTAACGCGCTACTCTCATGTTGGACTAGACAGCCCAAGCCAGGGATATCAGGGTTCAATCTGGGTCGGGTGCAATTAGTTTTTTTTTATCTAAATGAGTTTCCATTCTCACTACATACAAGTGCTGTTGCACTTCTTCTAAATTATTATTATTATTATTATTAGCAGCACCACGTCTTACTACCCGTTCGGGGTATACGCACTTACGCTAATGTATGATGGTAGGGTAATTGTGAGATGAAATGGAGGACCTACAGTTTAACGTGGAATCCGAACCACGGCGGAGGCCTGGCATTCCACACATTCACAAGAATGTCTTGTCAGAGGTGAAGGAAGGGTTTGGTAATCAAATAACTCTGTGCTGGGACCGAGGATTGAACCCCGGCCGCCAGCACAGAAGTCTTGACACCTTACCCCTACACCGCCAGGTCACCTTTCCTCTAAATTAAACCTCCCTAATCCTAACACATTAGTGTAATTAGTTCACAGCTGTATGATCCTGACGGGTAGTAAGACGCGGTGGTAAAATAAAAGTAAGTGTAATTAACAGAGATAGAAACATACATACACCCTTAATTTTATATAATCCCATCTTAAAATAGTTTAATTATTTGTTTTTGTTTTAAAAATAATTTCTATTTTCGTTTAAGAAGAAGCCACAAAACACTAAATATTAAGGTCGGGCGTAGTTTTTATTTTTATAAAAGATAATTTTACCAAATTTATTTTATGAATACACTTAAAAACATCTGCTTTCATCCTAATCCTAGAAAGAGTACAGTTCAATTTTCATAATAAGGGCTTCCGCCGACTGTTAGAAATACTACTAGATCTACTTTCACATATTCAATGATATGAAGCTGTCACTATTGATAGATATTAACCATATCTCTAAAATAACACTATATAGTTATTATTAATATTATTATTATTACTATTAGCACCGCGTCTTACTACCCGTCCGGGTTGTACGCACTTACGCTAATGTGTAATGGTAGGGTGATTGTGAGATGAAATGGAGGACCTACAGTTTAACGTGGAATCCGAACCACGGTGGAGGCCTGGCATTCCTCACATTCACAAGATGTCTTGTCAGAGTTGAAGGAAGGGTTTGGCAATCAGATAAATCTGTGCCGGGACCGAGGATTGAACCCCGGCCGCCAGCACAGAAGTCTGACACCTTACCCCTAGACCGCCAGGTCACCCACTATATAGTTAAAGGTTTATTAATTTTAATTGCAAAATATATGTTTCTACTGTCTGAAAGGACTTTCCTAGGAGAATTGGAATTTTATATTTTAAATTTTTTTCTAAACTAAAGTGTATCCCCTTCGTCATTTACAGAGACTATACATATTGAATATTGAGTTGTCTGTTTAATTTCCTGAGACTGCTCTTCCATTCAAATCTAATTTCCAGCCACATCGTACACCATAGGACCTTACTAGTATTTTTCTGTCTAGAAAAAGTTGCAAGACGTCAGGATGTTCCAAATAGTATTTATTATTTTTCAAACCCGTTTTATAATTTCATCAAAATGATTATTGTTTTTTTATCGTAGTAAGATGCTGAATACAATTTAATTCAAGTCCTAAGGATTCGCTTTATTTTACAAGTTTAAATAATTTAACGGATAACTATGGACACAGTTTGATATGATTATTTTAAGGTACTTTTAGAATGAAAATAGTTTCACTACTAGACAATGTAATAAGTAATATACATTACGCAGCGTCCATCGTGACACAGCAGATCACGTGATTCATTAGAAGAGTTCAACCATCGACCTAAATCTTAATCGATATTCATTGATTTTTCGCTGTAGGCTTTGTATTAGTTGAGAAAAAAGGATGTCGACAAAAGAAATAATATATAGGATATTACCACCCGCTTAAGTGGATGCATGTTCTAAGACGTTACTATCGCAATAGACTAGTCTTCCAATGAAGAAATGATCGGGGTTCGAATCCCGGCCGTATGTACTGAGGGCTGCTTTGCCTAAATTGCTTTCTCCTATATATATCGAAACTCGCCGTTTCAATCGAACGCTAGTCGACCAAGTAATCGCAAGAGTGACGTCATTCAGGAGTCGAGTTTGAAAAAAACGCGGATGTAAATTATTAATTTTTATTTGAATTAGTTTAAATTTTAAATTTAAATTTTATATTGTAAGTAATAATGATCGTTTCTTACGCTTGTTTCAATTGGCTCTCAAAACCTTAGATCGTCGCAAATTCTCAAGTGCATCAGTAGAACTCAAAACCTAACCGGAACGAAATATTCGTAAAAACTTTCTCGCGTAGTAGATTATAGCTTGGAATTTTTTTTTAAAAAACAGGTTCTTAGTAATTTTAGCGTTAAGAATGTGTGGGAAAAAAATAATTTCTTATTAACATTTTTATAAACACTCTTTAAACTGGTGTTTTAAACAAAATAGGCCTATAGGTTTTACATAATTTTTAAAAATTTCAAATTTTCAAAAATAAGCTACATGAAAATTACTCTCAAATTATTTATATTTGTAAAAATATAAACATAAATTATCAGATATAATGAAAACCAATTCCAAGATAACTGTTTTGAAATAAATCTTAAGGGCAGTATTTGAAATATTTCAATAATAAATAAACTACCTTAAAATTTATTTATTTTGAAAAAATAAAAAAATAAAATTAAAATTTATCATGTAAAATATAACACAGATACCAAAATTTAACAAAAGAGTTTAAGATATTTTCAAGAAAATTCGAAATTTTCAAAAATTATTTATCAGTTAACTAGCCTACTAATAAATTATTTTTAAGAGAACAATTTATATAAAACTATTTATATTACTAAAAACTTGCTAGATACCCATTATTAACCAAATCGTTAGAACCGTTTTTAAAATATTTCATAGTAAAAAAAAATGCTCATCAGTTAGCTACCCTTAAATAAATTTTTTCCCCAAAAACCAACTACATAGAGTTATAAAACTTTTCTTATTTATCAATTTCTAACAAAATCTTTGAAGCTAATTTCAAAAAATTTTGATCTAAATAAAATAGCTTATCATAAATTAAGGGCTAGAACCAAAATAAAAATAAACTAACCCAGGATTTAGATATATTACGTTTAAGAATTATGCGACCCCGTGATGTAGTGATCAGCGCACCTGGCTACCGACTTGGGGGTCCCGGGTTCGATTCCCGGCTGATACCTCGTATATTTTTATCTTTAGAAGAATTATTCCAACGGTCACCAGGGGTTGGTAAATTAGGCTTATGTTAAAATAAGATTCACACAGGTTCCACAACATCATAATAACTATCATCACTCATCATCTCATTGCTGGTACGACATGTATACAACCTCCTATGGTGTACCCTGGATAATGTTGTTCTCTGCCACCAGAGTGGCTGATTGTCTACACATAAGGTGACCAATCCTGGATGTAGTGTGTCTCCTGGTAAAATAAAAATTACCAATATTGAACTAAAATTATCATTCCGATTCATATCTATTGCCAAGGACTAATAGACAACCCCTTTTAAAGATAGATTTGCAAAATCCGCTTTTTTTGTTTTTAAGGGCACATAAAACATTGAAATTTGATATAATCTAATAATATAATTTCACGATTACAATACTTTATATTTATATGAGGAAGTAAAAATAAAATGAAGATATTATCGGGAGGAACATTTTAATATCACAAGTTTTTGATTGGCTAGTACGTTTCCGAGCTGATGTTCCATTGGTTGACTTGAGTTTGGAAGGAAAATAACTTTTGAGAAATTCCCTTGACGCACAGGGAAAGTTCGTGTTTGGAATGTAACGCTGAGTATAAATGTGTGATGGTAGGATGGGTAGGGGGGAGGGGGGGTAACAAATGAAAGTTTATTTTAGGGAAGTAACAGTTGGTCCCGCGGTTAAAACGTCTGTATTTTCTCGACTAAAATAGTATTGTGGAAACTTTTTTTCCGTCAGAATTTTTTAACATTTTATTATTTTAGCAATGCTATGTTATATGTATATATTGATAGTAAAAAAAAATCTCCTTAGCATCAGTCCTTAACTGAGCAGCCGCCATCTGTTGGTGATGATAGTTCCAACATCTGGGGAAATACGGTGTCATACGGCCAGCACGACGGACCTTTAGGCCGTTAATATCAGTTTTCTAGACCGGAGATGCTATTGTTTTATTTAAGTATTTGCTCTCACGAGGCTGAGTTGACCCCAGTTCCAGACCCACTGTTTCACAGATAATCTGGAAGTGCCTGGGATCGAACCCTGGTCCTCTGAATCTGTATCTAGTAATTATGACAGCACAGGGGTGGTCATAGGTATTGATAATATCTATCAAAAGAGACAGTCACAGATTACGTTATTTGACGTATTAATATGTAAAAATATGTTTTATTAATAGCACCATGTTTTACTACTCGTTCAGATTATAAGGATTTATACTAATTATGCTAATAGTTTTAGGGATTAGGAAGGCAATATTTAGAGGGAGTGTTCTCGAATTTTCGTGTAAAGAGAGTGGAAATCCATTTGGGGGGGGGGGAACCACCCTTAGTACAGCCAAGTGGGATTTTAGCCACAATCACCCAGTGATTGGGAGTCCAGTCTATTGTATTATTATTATTATTATTATTATTATTATTATTATTATTATTAGCACCGCGTCTTACTACCCGTTCGGGTTATACGCACTTACGCTAATATGTAATGGTAGGGTGATTGTGAGATGAAATGAAGGACCTACAGTTTAACGTGGAATCCGAACCACGGTGGAGGCCTGGCATTCCCCACATTCACAAGATGTCTTGTCAGAGGTGAAGGAAGGGTTTGGTAATCAGATAAATCTGTGCCGGGACCGAGGATTGGACCCCGGCCGCCATCACAGAAGTCTGACACCTTACCCCTAGACCGCCAGGTCACCCAGTCTAACGTAACTGTGACACCTTAGACCATGTGACCACCTAAGCCTATTGATAATATTAGTAGGCTTAATAATGATCAAACAAATTTAATTAAGAGTTTTTTTGTTATTATGTAATTCACTTTACAAATTTCTCTTAGCACCGCGTCTTACTACCCGTTCGTGCTGTATGCTTATTTACTAATCACGCTATTGGTTTTGGCGGGAGTATTCTTGCATTAGCGTGGATAGAGAGAGTGGAAAACTATTTTGGGGAAAACCTCCCTCAGTACACTCTACCTAGTTTCGTACCTCAATCTCCCCGTTATTGGCAGGGTAGTATACTGCGAAAGTGGCGCCTTAGACCATGCGGCCACCGAAACGGTTCACTTTATAACTGAAAATACAGATTCAAGTGAACTGTATTACAATTGTTAACAGTTTCAGTAAACACAATAACTCGTGTTTCATTCATAGCTGTGAAGATACATTTTCTCGATAAAAAAAAAGTGTTGGGATAGCAAAAAAAAAAAAAAAAACCTAATAAAACAATTCCAAGCGCGAGATATGAAACGTTCTCCATGTTTCATTGTAATTTTTATTTCCTCTATTCTTTTGTATCTACACTTTAGATAGTTTAGTAGAAATGGTTAACAAAGGCACACAGTAATCACCATTAAAAATAATATATTTTGGGGAGTTAAATTTGGAAATGTTTTTGTAGCACCTTGTATTACTTACTATAAGTTCGGATTATACGTTTATATACTGAGGTAGGTGACCTGGCGGTCTAAGGGTAAGGTGTCAAACTTCTGTTCTGGCGGCCGGGGTTCAATCCTCGGTCCCGGCACAGATTTATCTGATTACCAAACCCTTCCTTCACCTCTGACAAGACATCTTGTGAATGTGGGGAATGCCAGGCCTCCACCGTGGTTCGGATTCCACGTTAAACTGTAGGTCCTCCATTTCATCTCACAATCACCCTACCATTACACATTAGCGTAAGTGCGTATAACCCGAACGGGTAGTAAGACGCGGTGCTAATAATAATAATAATAATAATAATAATGATAAATAACAACAAAAGAGAGAAAAGATAGCATTCACTTTTACCTGCCATTTTCAATTCCGTATTAATTTCATCCTTCCATTTGTATATATCTCCATAAAGATGCTTTACAAAACGTGTACATTCTAAACCCTTTTTTTTATAAACAGACGTAAACAGCAATTTTTTTATTTAACTCTCATCATTTTGAGCTCCTTCAACATCCGGTTATATTGTATTATATCGCAATTTACTTGAAAGCCTTTCGTAGGAAATGGATATCTTAGAAAGATGAAAATATAGATAAGTTCGGGGTTCAAGTTTCACATCTGGGAGAAGGCACCATAATAAATAGAGATAAAGTTGATCTAATAAATGAAGAAATTCTCTTTTGTGTTGTGGTATTTGAATGCAAAATGGAACATGTCACCTACACATAATAGTTTTGTTTAGTTGTTCATAAAATTCATTCATTTACTTAAAATTTGTCCGATACTAAACATCCGAGTTTTGCGGTACAACCAAATTATTAATATAATCTTGTTTATAATATGTTAGAAGCATCATTTAAAATGTTTTATAAGAGAAAATATTTTTATTAAACTGTAAAATTTTACACGCATCATTATTATTAAATTTTCACTTTCTTTATTACAACCCATCTGAGAGGGAGAGAAAGTATTGGGATCATCAAAGATATTAAAATTAAAAGTTTGGATGGATGTCAGTGTTTCTTGGCGCTCTGAATCCTAAAAAGTGTTTTTTGAAATGCCATCTGTCTGTCTGTCTGTCTGTTACTTGTACTAAAGCCGAACCTATTTTAATGATCAGGCTAAAACCTGGTTTTCATAAGAACCACCAAGGAATTTTGTAACTAAATATCTAACCTTAATATTAAGGGTAGTTTAAATTCGTATCTAGGCACAGTTTGACATTACAAACAAAATAGTGCACATCTATTTCCCATGGAAGGTACTTTGAATACATTTCCAAATTTGGCAAATAGTGAATGTCTGTAATGAAGGGGTGCTGAAGAAGTGTGATTTGAAAGGGAATCCAATAGGTTAATGTAAAGTTGGGAGGATGACTGTGGATCGAGTGACAAAGCAAATATATGAAGGTAGAGTGTGTGGATCAAAAGGAAGGGGTAGGACATGTAAGACGTGGCTAAATATTATAGACGAATGTGTGAAAAAGAGAAACATTATGGGTTTTAGGGATAAAAGAGAATGTATGACACGATATGGATGTTTTTGAAAAAATGGGAGTATATAAGGATAGGGATTTTTGAAGAAATTTAGTTAGGATGGATTAAGTACGGCGTGTCTTTGGAGCTATATGCACAGTTTCTCTCTTAACCCTTAATGAAATGGCATGATTATGTATGTATGTATGTATGTATGTATGTATGTATGTATGTATGTATGTATGTATGTATGTATGTATGTTACGTGTGTTATGTATGTTATGTATGCTATGTGTGATATGTATTTTATGTATGTTATGTATGCTATGTATGTTATGTATACTATGTATGTTATGTATGTTATTTATGTTATGTGTGTTATGTATGTTATGTATGCTATGTATGATATGTATGATATGTGTGTTATGTGTGTTATGTATGTTATGTATGTTATGTATGTTATGTATGTTATGTGTTTTATGTATGTTATGTATGTTATGTATGTTATGTGTGTTATGTGTGTTATGTATGTTATGTATGTTATGTGTGTTATGTATGTTATGTATGCTATGTATGCTATGTGTGTTATGTATGCTATGTGTGATATGTATTTTATGTATGTTATGTGTGTTATGTATTTATGTATGTATGTTATGTGTACTATGTATGCTATGTATGCTATGTGTGATATGTATTTTATGTATGTTATGTATGCTATGTATGTTATGTATGCTATGTATGTTATGTATGCTATGTATGCTATGTATGCTATGTATGTTATGTATGTTATGTATGATATGTATGTTATGTGTGTTATGTATGTTATGTATGTTATGTATGCTATGTATGCTATGTATGTTATGTATGTTATGTATGTTATGTATGATATGTATGCTATGTGTGTTATGTGTGTTATGTATGTTATGTATGATATGTATGATATGTGTGTTATGTATGTTATGTATGTTATGTATGTTATGTATGTTATGTATGATATGTATGCTATGTATGTTATGTGTGCTATATATGTTATGTGTGTTATGTATGTTATGTATGTTATGTATGATATGTATGTTATGTGTGTTATGTATGATATGTATGCTATGTATGTTATGTATGATATGTATGTTATGTGTGTTATGTATGATATGTATGCTATGTATGTTATGTATGCTATGTATGCTATGTGTGATATGTATTTTATGTATGTTATGTGTGTTATGTATGTTATGTATGCTATGTGTGTTATGTGTGTTATGTGTGTTATGTATGCTATGTATATTATGTATGTTATGTATGCTATGTATGATATGTATGTTATGTGTGTTATGTATGTTATGTATTATATGTATGTTATGTATGCTATGTGTGTTATGTATGCTATGTATGCTATGTATGCTATGTGTGATATGTATTTTATGTATGTTATGTGTGTTATGTATTTATGTATGTATGTTATGTGTACTATGTATAGCTATGTTTGCTATGTGTGATATGTATTTTATGTATGTTATGTATGTTATGTATGTTATGTATGCTATGTATGTTATGTGTGTTATGTATGTTATGTATGCTATGTATGTTATGTATGCTATGTATGTTATTTGTACTATGCATGCTATGTATGCTATGTGTGATATGTATTTTATGTATGTTATGTATGCTATGTATGTTATGTATGCTATGTATGTTATGTAATGCTATGTATGTATGTAATTTTGTTTAACTTAAATTACGAATTATAAGTTTAATTGTGATAATGTAACGAGAAAGTATGTACCATTTATTTAATTAATAAGTTTATTAAAAAGGCTATTAATAATGTTTTAATCGATGGATTATGGAATAGAAAGGTCATCAGTACTCTTGGGTAAATATCATAAGTTATATGTTCCAAATCACTTATTGTAAACAATTTCAATAGACCCAGCAAGAATTAAAATTCTGACTGTTTTTTTAGTACTCTGTCTTACTACTAGTTCAGGTTATATACCTATGTAATAATCACAAAAACTGTTTTAGGGATGTTTATTGCCATATTTAAAGGAAGTGTACCCGCATTTGCGTCTAGAGAGTGGGAAACCATTTTAGTAAAAAGTAAAAACAAACCTCAGTGCACCTGACCGAAATTAGAACCTCGATCTAACCGTAATCGGTGTTCTAGTTTACTACTAGAATAATGCCTTAAATCATGCGACCATCGGAGCTACCAGCTTATCTTCCAACGGCTACCAAGTTTAATGTGATTAAAACTCCTTAAAATGCGTTATCACTGGAGTGGGTACCAAATATTAACATATCTATTTTAATTTTGTCTTAATATTCATCGTGTTTTACTATCCACTCGGTGACCTGGCGGTCTAGGGGTAAGGTGTCAGACTTCTGTGCTGGCGGCCGGGGTTCAATCCTCGGTCATGGCACAGATTTATCTGATTGCCAAACCCTTCCTTCACCTCTGACAATACATCTTGTGAATGTGGGGAATGCCAGGCCTCCACCGTGGTTCGGATTCCACGTTAAACTGTAGGTCCTCCATTTTCATCTCACAATCACCCTACCATTACACATTAGCGTAAGTGCGTGTAACCCGAACGGGTAGTAAGACGTGGTGCTAATAATAATAATAATACTATCCAATCAGGCTATTCGCATATTTATGCTTATGGAAGAGGTGAATAGAATTTTAGATTAAATGTACCAATATTTGCGTAGAGATATAATTTTGTAACAATGAATCTTTCATGCTCTGTTGTACTTTAAATTTCTGGCTTCAACCACCAGATAAACTAAACAAAAAGAGACTGGCACCTGTATACACGTGAACACCTGTGCGAGTAGGCTGTTAAACTAAATATCATGGCATTTTTTTTTCACAAAAATAACTAATTTTTAAATGGGTTATTTTTTTAAATTAATAGTTAACAGGCTTAATGATATAATTTCTCCTGGTTTCGAGTCTATGGGTCCCGGGTTCAATTCCCGGCTGGTGCCTTTTTTTTTTATCTTAAGAGGAACCATCCCGACGGTCACTAGGATTTGGTTAGTTAGGATTAAGTTTGGTTAAGATTCACACCGGTTCTACAACTACGTAATAACTATCATCACATCATCTTATTGCTGGTACGAGGTATAGACAACCTCCTATGGTGTACCCTGTGGACAACGCTCTTGGCCGACGGAGCGGTTAAAAGTATACACATCTGTCGACCGAATTTTATGTCATGTCTGTGCCTATCATAATATGCCCTTATATTTAAATAAACTGACAGTTTATCAAAATATTTATTTAGAAAGTAAATAATGTGGAAAAAAAATCCTGTTTGTGATGGTATATACACAAGTTGAAAAAAAAACCACTACAAATTTTTAAAAAAATGCTCCGGAATATTGTGTGTGTGATAATATATACATGCATATATATAAAATTTATCTTCTTTCTATTGATATATATATATACATATATACACACACACACACATATATATATAGAGAGAGAGAGAGAGAGAAAGAAGATAAATTTTATTAAAAAAAAAAATATGCTCACTTTTTCCTATCTGTTAACACACTTTCTTGGAAAGTGTACGCAAGATATTACTGTTTCTGGCGAAAAGTTTTTTTTCGGTCCAACTTCCTCTCCCCCACCCACCCTCTTCTGTTCCCGCCCCCTTCTTGTGTTCTTCTTGTTACATTGTGATTGGATGGGAGTGTCTTGACTTTTACCAACCTCTCGAGTAGAATAGGAAATGTTGGGAAATTATTTGTTAGGAGTAAATTAGATTATTTCCATGTGATCGAACTTAGAGTGCGAGTTTACAAAAGTTTTTTATTTTTAATGTAAGCTCTTGAGTTAGAAAAGTTTTTTTTCCCCTTACAGCGGAAAAAAAAAGTAATCTACATTAACAAACCATTGAAGTGTCGTTTGAATTGGAAAGAAAATCCTCTATCTATGTAAGGGGAAGGCAATTATTGGTTAAAAAAACAAAACAAATTTATTTTCTACGTGTCACGCGTCTTACCGCCATTCCAGGCTATCAGCATATTTATTATTATTATTATCACCGCACCTCATCTTACTACCCGTTCGAGCTATACGCACTTACGCTAATGTTTAATGGTAGGGTGATTGTGATATGAAATGGAGGACCTACAGTTTAACGTGGAATCCGAACAACGGTGGAGGCCTGGCATTCCCCACATTCACAAGATGTCTTTTCAGAGGTGAAGGAAGGGTTTGGTAATCAGATAAATCTGTGCCGGGACCTAGGATCGAACCCCGGCCGCCAGAACAGAAGTCTGACACCTTACCCCTTGACCGCCAGGTCATCCACTACCAGCATATTTAAAACAGGGGTGTAAGGAGGAAAAGAATTGGAAAGAAATGTACCTTTATTCGAGTGATGGAAGAATGGAAAACAATTTAGGAGAAACATTAAAATCAGTCTGAAATCTAACACCCACCTCTCCATAAAACTTGAAAACCAGGATAATCTGACGCCTTAGCCCGTGTGCTCACCATTGTAGGTGGGATAGTGTTACTTAAAATACAGTATATATTTTTTAGTTTAAACATTTCTTAGCATCTTATATTACTACCCGTTCGGGTTATACGCCTGTGTACTAATTACGTTAATATTGTAGGGATGAGGGAGGTTTAATTTAGAAGAAGTGTAGCCTCATTTTCGTGAAGGGAGAGTGGAAAAATAATTAAGGGAAACAACCCTAAGTACACGTAAACTCCGTCCTTCCAGTCATCGTCAATCTAGTGTATTGCGAGAATGACGCCTAAGACCATGCGGCCACCGAAGCGGGTTCTAAGGACCTAATTCTTTACATTAAAAATGGTCCCCAAACTTTTTAAAACGACCAAATTCGCGACCCACATAACTTTAATAGGCATCGAGGGAAGGGGGTAAAAATTAATATTTTTTAATTTACTTTTTTTTTACCCATTTAAAAATATATACATTATTGAAATGTTCTTTTTTTCAAAACACTGTTATATTCACCATGAAACGCGTGCGAAGGGATGCGCTGGTTTCCGGTTCCTGTTGATCACGTCATCAACGTCACAAGCACAAAACATAAAACCTAATTCTTGTATCCGTAAACTTACTCGCCTATCCTGTCTCTCTTTGATTTTTTTTCCCTCCCACTTATCGTCATGATTTTCTATTTTCAACAGTTAACAAAATGTTCACATTAAAAAAAAACTTTTCACGTACCACTAAAAATTAAATCGTGATCCACAGTTTGAGAACTGTTATATATATATTAACAAGAAACCATTTGTACAGTTGTTTTATACATATATAAACATACACACACGTAGGTAGATATATATATAATAATATTTATCACCGCGTCTTACTACACGTTCGGGTTATACGCTTTAAGTACTAATTACTCTAATGTATTAGGAATTGGGAAGGTTGAATTAGAGGAAGTGAACCCGCATTTGCGTGGAGGGAGAGTGGAAAACTATTTAGGAAAAACCACCCCCAGTTCACCCGACCTAGATTCGAACCTCGATCTTCCCGTCCTCAGCAGTCGAGCTCAACACGACAAGCGCGTAGGTAGATATAGTTTATTCCGTCCACCATATTATGCCGAGTTTGATTAGTACTTAAGTACCGAGGAAAAAAATAAATAAAAAATAAAGGTGTAGTTGACCTTTTTACCCGAGGGCGCAGTATCCTTTGGTCCGTAGTGGTAGCACTCCGGCTTATTTGCATACATCAACATTCCTTTAATCTGCTCATTCTTTTGTGCTCCTGATTTCTTCCCTAGATTCTTCCGGCACTAAGGAAAGAAAGAAAAGAGATAAAGGGGAGAAAAAAAGGAGGACAGAGTAATAAGGCACACACACACACAGAATGTATCTGTATAATAAAAACGGAAAGGATGCTGTAAAAAAAAAAAGACGAAGGAAGAGATGTAGATCAGAAGTGTTTGAAGGAGTAAGAGAGATAGAACGTTAGCGATAGGGGAAATGGAATTATTAAACGGGTGGGGTGTCTTGGATCGACGCATGCGCGAGACTCGTCAGAGAGTAACGATTCCGTTTCCTCCCCCTTTTGTCCGGAGTATTTTACAAGACCTTGGCTATGCTCCCCCTGTTTTTGGTGGAGCACAGAATCGGCCGGGGCTCAAACATAACAGATAAAACAGGGTGGCGAATTCTTTACAAGGA
Source organism: Timema poppense (assembly GCA_902141375.1). Taxonomy (NCBI): domain Eukaryota; kingdom Metazoa; phylum Arthropoda; class Insecta; order Phasmatodea; family Timematidae; genus Timema; species Timema poppense. The sequence goes on from CABFOV010009672.1 coordinate 14,298, forward strand.
AACCTTGTTTTTTTGTCGGTTTTTTTGTCGGTTTTTTTCCTTTCAAAGGGTGAAATCGTATACACGTGGAGGCGTTTTATTTGTTTTTGTTTTTTATAATAATGATATCTATGAAATTGCTTCTATTTTATATAAATGATTTACTCTATAAACTATATCACGAAATGTGTGACGATATATTGTGAGAGTCGGCGTGATTGGATATTAAAAACTTAAGACCATGTAGAGGTACATCTTATTTTTTGACGACATAACTTCATGTCGTTGTTTTTTTTGTTTTTGTTCTACGGTATGAAAGGGATAAATAGTTATTGTTAAGGTATTTATAATGTAATCTTTTCCCCACCCTGGAGGGAAAAGGGCGGCGTGGGAGGAGGTGAAACATCGAGGAATGGACGGTACGATCAGAAGGACGATGTTGGTCATTGTGGTGATGTGTGGAGTTTTGTTCCCCGGACCTATCAAAGGTAATCCGGACGCGAAGCGGCTCTACGACGACCTATTGAGTAATTACAATAGACTCATACGACCTGTGAGTAACAACACGGACACTGTCTTGGTCAAATTGGGGTTGCGCCTGTCGCAGCTCATAGATCTGGTGAGTACCGCCCTTGGATTTGTTGTCTTTAACATAACCTCACTTTATCGTTTGGTATTAATTTCATGATAGATATAATACAGTTTTATTTTTAAAGTTAAACCTTAAGCACTTAAAAAAAAGCTATATATTTAGATGAATTATGTTTATACCGACAACAAATGTCGACAAATAAATACTAACAACTATTTAAATTTCCTATTTTATATTGTTGACCAACAGTTACAAGACCTATAACAGTCCAGCACTGAAATAGTGTTAAGAAGTCGACAACAAATAAAATAATTACATAGGAAAGCAATAATTATAGCTAAAAACAAATTAAGTCTGTAAATATAGACACTAAGTTGATACAGTTAAGTATAGTGATTAAAATAGAAAAACATTGACGTTATTTATATAAACCCAAGCAATTCCTATGATATATTAAAAGTAATAGTAAATATGTTTAAAAAAAAGTGATGTGTGATATTAAAATAAATGTATTAAAATACTTGAATTAGACATAAAAATAATTATTTTACAGTATTAAGTTTTTTGGAAAGTAAATTGATTGAAAATGTTAATTATATATGTTTATATATTATAAACGCTAGATTTAAATACCTGTAACGTAAATATATAGTAATCATTATAATAGGGTTTTTTTCAGATTGTAATTTTTTCGAAGAAATATTTATGTAATGTTTCTAAATGTATGCAATGTTTTAATGTATTTATTAAAAATTTTTAATTTATCTTCAACATTTTTTTACAGGCGTATGCATATTTTTACTATATGTATTGTTATTAATGGCTTAAGTAAAGAACATTTTTGTAATATAATGAAATAGAAATAGTATAATATATCTAAATATCCATTTCATTTCTTATAAAAGAAAAACTGATGGTGGTTTGTATGTAGGTATATCTTTCAAAAGGATTCTCAGTACTTTCTCAATGAGCTAGGAAGTAGAAATTTGGTGAAATTATAGAGGAACCACCCAAAAGTGGGAGGCAGGGGGGTGATTTTCAAGCTAGAAACCTGATAAGAGATAAAAATTAAAAATTAGTGTGTATAATCATTTTAGTACATCTACATGCTATTTGCACTTATGGCTACTCTAATTAAGAGGCATCTAGAAAGTGAAAGAGAGTGTAACGTATATTGATAGAAAGAAGCTATCAACACATTTAGCAACACGTCTTACTATCCACTCGGGTTTTACGCTTATGTACTAATTAGGACCTACATTAATGTGTTAGGGATGAGTAAGGTAGAATTTAAAAGAAGTTTACCATCATTTACGTTGAGGGAGAGTGGAAAACCATTTAGAAAAAAATCACCTACAGTACATTCGACAGGGTGACCTGGCGGTCTAGGGGTAAGGTGTCGGACTTCTGTGCTGGGGGTCCGGGCTTCAATCCTCGGTCCCGGCACAGATTTATCTGATTACCAAACCCTTCCTTCACCTCTGACAAGACATCTTGTGAATGTGGGGAATGCCAGTCCTCCACCGTGGTTTGGATTCCACGTTAAACTGTAGGTCCTCCATTTCATCTCACAATCACCCTACCATTACACATTAGCGTAAGTGCGTATAGCCCGAACGGGTAGTAAGAAGCGGTGATGATAATAATAATAATAATAATAATAATAATACATTCGACAGGGATCAAACCCCGATCTCACCGTCTTAGGTAGTATACAGTAGCATATTGTGAGAGTAGCGCTTTTGACCCGAATCGGTGGCAGAAAGGTCTAAGGCGCGACCCTCGCTGTAAAATAGACTAATGATGACGGGAAGAGTGCGGTTCGAATCTTGGTCGGGTTTATTGAGGATAGTTTTTCACTCTTTCTCCACGCAAATGTGGGTACACTTTAACTAAATATAGCCATAGTAATCCTTAAAACCATTTTCGTACATTGTACATTGTCGTGTAAACCAAACGGGACATAAGACGTGGTGCTGTAAAAAAAAAAATGTACCGTAGTGCCTTTAAC
>CABFOV010009674.1:0-18581 GCA_902141375.1 Timema poppense
TACATGAGATAGTAGAGGAAGCAAGGGTGAGATGGTAAGGACATGTAGTGAGGATGTTGGAGTACATGAGATAGTAGAGGAAGCAAGATTGAGATGGTGTGTATAGGTAACAAGGATGGAATAAGAGAGGACGGCGAAGAAAATGTTAGAAATTAAGTATGTAGGAAAAATACCGCACGGGAGGTCATAAAGAGATGGGAGAAGCAAATGAAAGAACATGTTCAAGTGAGTAGAGAAGAATGGAAGAAATTGAAGGAATAAGAATGGTGGAAGAAAAGAGAATGATGAAAGCATTTCACTAAACTGACTCGGCCACAGGCTGAAAACAGCTGATGATGATTTATTTGAAACCAATTTCCAAATACCTTTTATTTCTGTGAAACTTAGAAAATCCTATAAATATTTTAAAACTATTAATATTTATAAAGCGCAGTTGTTATCAAAATAATCCTAGGGTTAAAAATAAAACTTCTTTTATGGACCTGTTATAAATTTACTTCAGTCTTTAATTCGTGAACCAAATAGTATCGTACAAATTAAGCATATTCCAGTTGTTTTTATTATGACTAGCTACCATAAACTATAAAGTGATTTACAAAACTCACTTTATTCAAACACCATAAGAATAAGAATAATATTTAGCACCGCGTCTTACTACCCGTTCGGGTTATACGCTTTAAGTACTAATTACTCTAACGGATTAGGAATTGAGAAGGTTTAATTAGAGGAAGTGAACCTACATTTGCGTGGAGGAAGAGTGGAAAACCATTTAGGAAAAAAAAAAGTTCACCCGACCGAGATTCGAACCTCGATCTCCCCGTCCTCAGCAGTCGAGCTCAACACGACAAGCGCGTTAGCCAACTACGCCACCGAGGCGGGTTACACACCATAAGAAGAACTTTATAGGCATTTAAATGTTCATATATTTTTCTCCAGTGCTTAGGAGGCCATTCCCCCTAAATCCATACCACCTCAAAACTTCATTCTAACTTTGCCTCGATTGTCTGCCTCCCCAAAGTTTCCGAGTGCTCCCTGGTATGTTCTAGTGTGAATAAGAATCACATGTAACTCTCATTGTTATTTCATCCAGCACGGACGGCACTTTGGTCGAACTTATACCGGCCTGGCCATGACACTTCTTTTGCTATGTTCACGCCGAGAGGGATGGAGAGATGACACAAAAATCACACATCGACTTTGAGAATTGAGATTGGTATGCTCAACTGTGCTCAAATATATTCGCGGTGACTGTTAAAAGGAGGGAAATGTTATTTTGACTATTGTAAATGAAAGTTGCTTATTATTTTAGTTAATATGTAAAAATTAGAGAAATTTGATCGAATTTTCTGACCATGAAATCTCCCTGACTTTTCACTGTTAGGAATCAAAATTAGGAAAAGAATAGTCGTAAAATCCATGCTATTACTTGGTCAGTAAGTTATTGTCATCCATCCTGTTGTCAAGATGTGTATAAAGTTCAGAACATACAAAACAATCATTTTACCGGTTGTTTTCTAAGGGTGTTAAATGTGATCTCTTAGCTTATGTGGCTGAAGGAATTTAGGATGTTCAAAAACAAGGGGATTAGGAAAGAGATGAAGATAAGGAGGAGTTGAAGAGGTTACATATCCTGTACTCATCACAAGTATTATAGGCTACGGTTGGTAAGACATGCAGTGGGATTGGGAGACTCTAAAACCTTGTTCAAGGTAATGACTGACAAACTCAATGGAAGGATAGCATAAGAATGGACCTTAAAGATATAGGGTGCAACAAAGTGGACTGGATAGAACTAGGTAAAGATAGGGATAGGATGTAATGAGGTGGACTGGATATAACTAGCTCAATATAGGGATAGGGTGTGATGAGGTGGACTGGATAGAACTAGGTAAAGACAGGGATAGGATGTAATGAGGTGGACTGGATATAACTAGCTCAAGATAGGGATAGGATGTGATGAGGTGGACTGGATAGAACTAGCTCAAGATAGGGATAGGATGTGATGAGGTGGACTGGATATAACTAGCTCAAGATAGGGATAGGATGTGATGAGGTGGACTGGATAGAACTAGCTCTAGATAGGGATAGGATGTAATGAGGTGGACTGGATAGAACTAGCTCAAGATAGGGATAGGATGTGATGAGGTGGACTGGATATAACTAGCTCAAGATAGGGATAGGGTGTGATGAGGTGGACTGGATATAACTAGCTCAACATAGGGATAGAATGTAATGAGGTGGACTGGATGGAACTAGCTCAAGATAGGGATAGGATGTAATGAAGTGGACTGGATAGAACTATCTTGAGATAGGTATAGGGTGTGATGAGGTGGACTGGATACAACTAGCTCAAAATAGGGATAGAATGTAATGAGGTGGACTGGATAGAATTAGCTCAAGATAGGGATAGGATGTGATGAGGTGGACTGGATATAACTAGCTCAACATAGGGATAGAATGTAATGAGGTGTACTGGATGGAACTAGCTCAAGATAGGGATAGGATGTAATGAGGTGGACTGGATAGAACTAGCTCAACATAGGGATAGAATATAACGAGGTGGACTGGATGGAACTAGCTCAAGATAGGGATAGGATGTAATGAGGTGGACTGGATAGAACTATCTTGAGATAGGTATAGGGTGTGATGAGGTGGACTGGATACAACTAGCTCAACATAGGGATAGAATGTAATGAGGTGGATTGGATAGAACTAGCTCAAGATAGGGATAGAATGTAATGAGGTGGACTGGATAGAACTAGCTCGATAGGTATATAGTGTAATGAGGTGGACTGGATAGGGATAGATGGTGTACTTTTGAAAGTGTGGCAGTGGACTTTCGAGTTCCTCATGCCATATTGAAAGTAAGATCAACAAGTTGTTTACTAGGAGGAAGTTAACGTGAATATATTTTTCCAAAAAGAAGCCGAAGAATAACATAACTTATGTCTAATAAGTGTGGCACTGTAACAGTCTGTGTTGCTGTAAACATATGCTTGTGGCCTTCACAGAGAGACATGAATTAGACGACCAACGGCTCAGCCCACAGCTAGTTTCTGCTGCTGGAATGCACAGATATTGTAATAGTTGTTTCAATGATGTCATTCAATGAGTTCAAACTAGTTTCAGAACTTTCCCTTCACCCAGATAAAACTGGATTGGTTGTTCAGGTAGCCTTCTAAGCTACAGACTAGGCTACTTACTTTCTTTTTCAAAGCGAGTGTGATTCAAATTACGGACGATGATCTACGTAACAAAAACCAGTATCTAATTAGCTAGTCATTAACACAATCATTATAAATTTTAAAGACTGGAAGGTCAAGCTTTTACCAATCAAAATATCTAATTACTTTAACATTAAGGCTTTTTATCTTTTTTTTTAACACTCCGTCTTACTACCTGTCCAGGTTATACACATATGTAATTAATATGCTAATGTGTTAGGGATAAGGAAGGTTAATCTTAGAGGCAATGTACCAACGTTTGTGTGGGGGAGAGTGGAAAATCATATAGGATAAGCAACCTACAGTTCACTCAAATGGGATATTATCTCCCAGTCATCGGCAGTCCAGTTTACTGCAGGAATGACACCTTCAGACAATTCGACCACCAAAGCGGGTAAATTTACAGGATGTAAACCAAATTATGCAAGCCATGACTTTTATATGAAATACACATTAGTATGCATGACCTAAAAGTGTTAAAAAATATATGGAGTTATTAACTATCGCCTCAAGCTGAGATTTTTATTCAAAATTTTGTAAATCTTGATATTTAATATTTTCTCATATATTTAAAAGATTTAGTCACCGGAGTAGTTGTAAATTCAACCTAAATTTGAGCAAACTTTGCTCACAAAATGTCATGACCTGAAAGCTAATTTTATGATTTTTTTTTTCTTGTCATTAACTTTCAAGATTGGTAGACATCCTGCAAATGGTTCCTTGCCTCATATTGTCAAGAGATAAGGACTCTTCAAACCAAGGATGCCATGAAATATAGATGTATCTGAGAGTACAGCACTGGTAAAAAGGTTGAGAAACCAAAAAGTGCTTAAGATGTAGAAGAAATTATCTTATATAAATTTAACATTAAAATATAGATATTACATAAGAAAAATCATGTACTTGTATCATATCCTCTACTAATAAATTTGCTCATCTTGTATTTGCAATTAAATCTGCAATTAAATATACAATATGGTATAAATATAACCAACAGTTGACTACATTTTTACACCAAACTTTCACGTGAAGATTCTCCCATGGATATCTTATACACTCAATTTTTTCTAAATGAAAATATGAAAAATGAATGAGAATATATTGTGAAATTTTCAAGAACAGTAGAATTTTGATGGTAAGAAACAAAGAAAATACTTTTTTTTTTGCAGTCAATACAATATTAAGAGTATTATTTTATAAGTATTGACAATATACATCAAAAGTGACAGCTCCAGACCACACATGACTTAATGTTTAAACACATGAAAGCAGATCTATTAACTTTTCAAGCTATCAGATAAGATTTTTCCTGTGACAATCGCATCAATCTATGTAAATAAAATGAAGAGTTTGTCACGAGTGTTTAGTGATAACTACCGAACGCAGAGGAGTGACATTTTAACATTAGTGGTCCCTTTGTACAAACATGTGCGTCTAGAAGCCGGAATTTTAATTTTGTTATAAGCTCTTTTAAAATGTATTAAAAACTCAATTGTAAGAAATAAAATGAAGATTTTTTTTTCTCCTGCTAAGTATTTAATAACCCGCCTCGGTGGCGTAGTTGGCTAACGCGCTTGTCATGTTAAGCTCGAATGCTGAGGACGGGGAGATCAAGGTTCGAATCTCGGTCGGTTTTTCCTAAATGCTTTTCTACTTCCCCTCCCCGCAAATGCGGGTTCACTTCCTCTAATTCAACCTTCCCAATTTCTAATTCATTAGAGTAATTAGTACTTAAAAGCGTATAACCCGAACGGGTAGTAAGACGCGGTGCTAAATATTATTATAAAGTATTTAATATAATATTTAGTATCGCGTCTTACTACCCGATCAGGTTATACGCTTTAAATACTAATTACTCTAGTGGATTAGGAATTGGGGAGGTGGAATAAGAGGAAGTGAACCCGCATTTGTGTGGAGGGGGAGTGGAAAACCATTTAGGAAAAACCACCCTCAGTTCACCCGACCAAGATTCGAAGCTCGATCTCCCCGTCCTCAGCAGTCAAGCTCAACACGACTAGCGTGTTAGCCAACTATGCCACCGAGGCGGGTTGCTTGAAGTAGATAAAAGTGTTGACCGAGGTAGCCTCACACAATGCATTGCACGGTTACCCTGTGCAACACCGAGTAGGGGTACATAGTCACAGTACAACTCAAAAAGTCGGATCAACCGCATTAAAATGTTAAACAATAAAAGGTGACCTGGCGGTCTAGGGGTAAGGTGTCAGACTTGTGTGCTGGCGGCCGGGGTTCAATCCTCGGTCGCAGCAAAGATTTATCTTATTACCAAACCCTTCCTTCCCCTCTGACAAGACATCTTGTGAATGTGGGGAATGCCAGGCCTCCTCCGTGGTTCGGATCCCACATTAAACTGTAGGTCCTCCATTTCATCTCACAATCACCCTACCATTACACATTAGCGTAAGTTCGTATAACCCGAACGGGTAGATAAGACGCGGTGCTAATAATAATAATAATAATAATAATCAAACAATAAAACAAATGAATAACCTCTAATAAGGGTATATTAAACCCTAAAAAATGTGACTGTAGAATATCAAGACATAAATTAATAATGACAAGATTATCTTGAAAAACTATTTTTATTGAAAACAAAATTTAGAAATTACATTTTTTATATAAGGCTAGACAGATGTGACGACCTTTCTCAAGATTTGATCACACAAATGACCATACCAACTTGCGAGATAATTAAGGCCACTTGGTACCTAGCTTTATCGGTTGGGTTAAGACTATAAAAATGTATACTTAAACATAGAGAAAGTCAACAAGCATTTTCTTAAAAAGTCCAAAATATTGAGCAGGTTTAGTTTTTATGTTTTTTTTTTTAATTATCTTAAGATTTCAATGTTACAAATTTACCAAGTGGGATTTCTAAATGTGAAGTCTGCATTATTATTATTTATGTCAAATTAATTTAGAAAGTTAAGAATCTGTAGTCTCTTAGTAATAAATGGCCAAAGATAGCAAGTTATTTAATAATGCATTTTGCAACACATTTACAAGATATGGAGACAAAAATCAATAATTATTAAAGTAAAATTTAGCTTCATAACTTAAAAAGGCACAATGAATGATTACAAAGAAATTACACAACTACATTTTCCAAACATAAATATTACCATGTGGCCTTAAGAACTAGATGGCCAGCCCCACAAACAATTGTTTTTGGAAAGACCCTTAAGATTAAACTCAGTGGTTAGCTAACCTCGACTAACAAGTGATTTTTTTTAAAAATTTCATTCATGGGTATGCTAATATAGCAAGTGACAAACAAAGTGTTTATACAAAACACAAACATTTAAATGCACAGAAACAAAATAAGACCAAAGAAATGTGAAAAGTTATTGCATAAATTTTAAGAGCAAAGAAAAAAAAATGTAGGTTTTAACTTCATCAACAAATTGTACCAACATGGGTCATTTAAAATACCATAAAATTTGTTAACATTTTTTTCCAAACAGTAGCCAGCGTCACAACTTTTAAGTAGGCCCTAGTAAAGTTTCCTAAGAAATAACAGAACTGACAAAAACATTCTATATAAAGTATTTTTAATTTATGCTTTTCCAGGAGTTGTGATTTAAAAGTAAAAAAAAAAACTTAAGTTATGATTAAAAAAAAATAAAGTGTGTAAATATTTTAGAATTTATCTACATTACCATAATAGCGATTATAAGAGGATCTAAACGGGATATTAAACCGAAAAGTACTAATTTTAAGTATATAAAGAGCTCGGGGGTAGAAGTATAGACACAAACTAAATCCAGTAGACATTTGCAGATTTGTCAAGAGTTGAACCTTATTCCTTCTTGGTTTGCATGGCGGCCTGTTTAGCCTGGTGAGCCTGCAGAACAGCCACGGCTTCCTCGACCTTGCTCTTGAGCGCTTCGTTGTGCTCCAACATGTGAAGCAACTCAGAGTTGTCAATCTCCAGCAGCATTCCAGTGATCTTGCCTGCCATCTCCGAGTACATGCGCTGGATAAGAGGGAACAACCGTTCACCCAGCATTTGCTTCTGTTCTTGAGGAGGAGCGGACGCGAGCATCGAGGCGCTCATCGGGTCCTGTCCGTGGACCACCACGGCTTGCTGCACGATGGGTTGCTGTGGGTGGTTGCGGATGTTGGGAGTGTACTTGTAGTTGTTGGGGCGTCCTTGGGCAGACACGGTAGGGGTGGCGGCGTGACGGTTCTGGACGTTGTTTGCTGCCATGGACTGCTGGCCAGTTATCGGGCGGGCAGAGATTGCGTTCCTCACCGTTGCCGGTTGGGGCCCCGAAGCACGAGGTGGAGCACGGAATGACCATTGCACGTTTGAGTACCCGGAGGAGCTGGTGCTGGGACGGATGGAAGGTGGTGGGGTCCAGCGAGGGGCAGCGCGGACCGATGGCACTTGAGTAGGTCCGTAGAATCTTGGTTGGGGTTGCGGTAAGGTCGGCACAAAGAATCCTCCTGGGTTGCCCGGTTGGTAGATGTGCTGACCCATTTGCTGCATACGAACGTTGGCCAAACGTTGCATGTACTGTGAGGCCAAATGAGCCTTTCGTTCGTCTTTGCGCTGTGCCAAGGCCACATAGAGCGGTTTTGTTCCCATTATACGACCATTCATCTCCGTCACAGCCTTTGTTGCTTCTTCTGGAGAAGAGAAACACACAAATCCAAACCCCTTGCTTCGACCTTCATCCAACATGACTTTGGCGCTGGTGATAGTTCCAAAAGTTGAAAACTCCTTGCGAAGTCGTTCATCATCGATTGTGTCATCAAGATTTTTAACATACAAATTGACACCTTGGTACCGATTTAGACGTTCTATCTTGAGCTGTTCAAATTTGCGTTTTAATTCTTGTTGGCGTTCAAACTTCTTTTGAGCACGTCCCACATAGAGTGGCTTGCCTTCTACCAGCTCTTTGGCGTTCAGTGCTTCTACGGCCCGTTCAGCGTCTTCAGACTCTTCAAAAGCGACAAAGCCAAAACCTCGAGACTTTCCATTTTCGTTGAGCATTACTTTGTGGCTTGTGATTCTACCGTACTTTTCAAACAATTCATACAATAAATCATCATTAAAGTCCTCACCCAAGTTCTTGACATAAACATTAGTGAACAATTTGGCCTTTTCTCCAAGTTCCTTTTCGCGTTCTTTACGAGAGACAAATTTTCCAACAAACACCTTCTTCCCGTTCAAGAGCATACCGTTTACTTTTTCTATGGATTTGGAAGCAGCCTCTTCAGTCTCAAAATGTACAAATCCATAACCTTTGGATGCACCAGTTTCATCCTGGGCAATTTTACAACTCAAAATGTTGCCAAATGCAGAAAATGTGTCATACAGAGCTTTATTATCTATACTTTTGTCCAAGTTCTTAATGAACACGTTTCCAACACCAGATTTACGAAGGGATGGGTCTCTTTGTGACCACATGATGCGTATTGGCCGACCTTTGACCACGTCGAAATTCATAGTATCTAATGCTCGTTCCGCATCTGCAGGTTGTTGAAAGTTAACATATGCATAGCCAAGAGACCGTCGTGTGATCATATCCCGGCAAACACGGATTGAGAGAACTGGGCCTGCCGTTGAAAACTTTTCAAACAACATGGCTTCAGTCACGTCAGCATTCAAATCGCCAACATACAAAGATGCCATAGGATAACTGGTTCCACCCGAAGGATTCATATTTTATCTTGTAGTTTTACAAAAATTAATAATAACAGTCCACAACAGATCAGTTAAAACGTTAACACAAACTTTTCTGGGACTTGGCCAGATTAACCCAATATCCTTAATAAAGTAGGTCTTTGCTATGATGAAAATCACACATACGGTATCCCTACCTGTAGTATAGAACCACTAACGCAGTAAAACGTACTTTTTGTAGTATACTTTATTACGTTTTTCAATTTTTTTTATAATTTTTATAACTAATTTTTATATTTTTTTGTGAATTTTGCTCGTTAATAATCTACCCTACATCTCACACAGAAAAGGGACACGCTACAAAACTAGAAGCAAAGATTATTAACTAAGGAGACCTACCGAATATTATTTACTTTAAAAGCTTTAAATTTTCACTACTAGAGCGTCGTATTCGGTAAAAACATGGCTGCTACGTTAGATAGATCGTTTTACCTTTTTTTTTTAACGGTGTCTTTTATAGTGACACTTTATAAATATAGAATATAGGTAACATAAATAAAATACGAATAAATAATATTATTATATGTATATTTCTGGTAAAAAAACATAAATAAATGGGGAGAAAAATGTTGAGAAGATCATTAAAAAGACAATTCGTGGGTTTGATAATTCCGTATTTAGCAAAGTATTCGTTTTCATATTTAAAAAATAATTATAAAAAATAATCAATACATTTGGTATCTATATTTTAAACTTATTTTTATTGGCCCATAGTAATTTAATTGCTAAATATTGCAAGATTAGGGCCAACATTTACTAACTCAAAGAACATTTTGGACGTTTCATTGTGATAATAGGCCAACGCCCGTCGCCCACCAAAGTTTATAGGGAACATCCTATCATTATCAACATAACTATGTAGGATCTTAATTTAAATCGTGCATGGTTCTAAAAACATTGTGTTAGCCCTATTTATCAGGAAGACTAAGATATATCAAATTGTCATCCTGATCCACGGACAAGGTGTGTACCAAATCGATAGAGTCCAGGTATAAATGGAGAACTGAGTCTTTCAACACACGGATCGCTACATCCAGTTCCAAGTGATATCGTTATCAAACAAGCATTTAAAAAAAGAGTACACTCTCTAGATAGATTTTCTAAATAAGTGACCAAAAAATAGAATAAATAAAACGGTTTTCACAAAGCTTGGTTCGGGTTGCGGCTCCACTCTCTTTCCCTAAACCAATAGATTCAGACTGCAAATTACTAATAAAACTTAGAATACAAAGTTCAGTTTAATTTTGTTCAAGCGAATGTTTGCAAATGGNAACCAATAGATTCAGACTGCAAATTACTAATAAAACTTAGAATACAAAGTTCAGTTTAATTTTGTTCAAGCGAATGTTTGCAAATGGACTAATGGTAAACAATCTTCTAATAACTTCGACAAATTATTTGTCTGTTAAGGTTTAAGTTTGTTCGGTGAAAGGGGGTGAGTTGGTGGGGCGGCAATGCTGTTACCCGAACTCTTGCGTTTGGATCACCACCCTAGGAAACTCGCTTTCCAGATTGTATCGTTTACAACGAACAATTTGAAAATTAGTTGTTTCAATTGGAAGTGTTATTATTATTGAGCCCTGCAACTAGCCCTCCCCAGTGCACAAGGACTAAACATGGCTCAAGAGGCGCAGTGAAACTCCCGTAAGGCTGAGTATCTGGTATATATCTTATTTGTGCTCTAGGCTTTATAATCTATCATTTCATTTACAGTTCGTTGTCAACCTCAGTAAGTTATATCAATCGATACACATCCGTGGATTCAGGAGGTGTCAAAGGGTCAGTTGACTCCCCTGTGATAATTAAAAAATTAATACAAAAAAAAAACAGAATAAAAGTTCAATTTTTAGAAATAAAATGCAGCACAGATAAATGATTCCAATTTGTAAGACCTTGTATTTTATATACAAGCGATATATTCACCCCCTACACCTGTTTTGTAAGACTAGCGTTGACCTGAGTGATCTTACAGAAGTACCCCACCTATACCTATCTTGATTTAATTCTATCCAGTCTACCTCATTATACAGTATCCCTATCTTTAGCTAGCTAACCAGTCCACCTCATTACACCCTGTTTCTTTCAGGTTCATTCTAATGTTATCCTCCCATCTGTGTCAAGATCTTCCCATTGAGTTGTCCAGCCATTATTTTGAATATAGTTCTAAATTATCATGTTCACACGGCATGTCCTGCCCACCTTAACCTACGAGGTATTATTCTATCATCATCTTGTGATGAGTACAGGTAATGTAACTCAACAAGCTAAGGCTGCCTTGTTGTTACTTCTTAAACTAGCAAAAAATTGGTTAGGAGATTGGATTTCGATAGTGCTTTTTTTGTCCACTTCATGCTGTCATCATAGGTGTACTCTATAATGGTGAAAGAGAACTACTATCGAGTTTGTTTTAAAACAAGGTACACAGAACACAACTTCATGAACAAAAAGTTGTGCAAGAAAATGATGTACAATAATTTGATACCATCGATTGCATACACGTTTCACCTCAAGAGTCAAGATTGTTCACACGGCATATACGATTTCACACAAGATCTTGAACATAATCTGTGAATAATAATAATAATATTTAGCACGTCTTACTACCCGTTCGGGTTATACGCTTTAAGTACTAATTACGCTAATGGAATAGGAATTGGGAAGGTTGAATTAGAGGAAGTTAACCCGCATTTGCGTGTAGGTAGAGTGGAAAACCATTTAGTAAAAACCACCCTCAGTTCACCTAACCGAGATTCGAACCCCGATCTCCCCGTCCTCGGCGGTCGAGCTCAACACGACAAGCGCGTTAGCCAACTACGCCACCGAGGTGGGTCCGTGAATAATCACAGATAGTAAAATTTGTTTAATTATACATAATATAACTCAGCCTCATTAGAATAAATGAGGACTTACTTGACTAATGAAGTAACAGCTTCGCTTTAGAAAACTGAGATTAACGGGCAGAGCGCTCGTTGTGGTGACCACATGACTCAACTCTCACCACACGCGTTGGCATTATCATCTTTAATGATGGCGGCCGCTCGATTGGTATAGCGCTTGTGGTCCCACACCATGGAGTTTTATATACATGTGAAAAACGATAACAATTATTTAATTTTAAACGTTACTTACCTGTTTTCAATAACAGTGTTCTGTAATGTATTCAAACAAATTTTCTGTCTAGCAGACAAGTTTATCTATATTTGCAACTCAAAAGTTGTACAGTAAAAATGGCCGATAAAGGAGTCATCCCCCACAAGGTTAAAGGATGCATATAAAAAGTTGTGCTTTAGTATTCTTGTACACCCCTTCGTGTTCACACAACGCCATCTTCAGACCGCAACTTGATGTACTATACAAAGTTGTGTCGTGTGCGCCAGGCTTAAAACAAGTAATAGTATTTTCAGAGAAATAAATAGACCTATATGAATCTGGAAATAAATTAACTTACACACAGATCTCTTGATAGGTGATATTCTCCAGAATAATTCACGAGGCATTACACAACACACAAATTGTGATTCCATGCCGAAAGGTCTGACAAAAACTTAGGGACACCAAATATATGTAAAACGTTTATGTATATTTAGAACAATTAGGAGAGCTATAGAGCTAAAGTATGAATAAATATAAATTGTAACCCTGAAGTTCTTTGTGGGGTGTCCACTAATAATGAACTTCAATAAAGTACTCTCATATCATATTCAAAAATTTTGAATTCAAATTGAGAATACAATTGCCATAACACTATTTTAAAAGAATATTAGAGACAAAATGAATCATGCTTTGGAAACAAACTATCTTGATATTGAATTTATTGAGATATTTACTCTACGATTGGGGATCAATTATTATGATGTTGCGGATGTGGACCCATATATGCCTTACCCCACACACTTATGTGATCTGATTATATGTGATATTTATTCTTATGAAATGAGCAAGACTTTTGATGTTGCACACAATTTATTTTAAATGATTACACCTTCAGTACTGAAGATATGATATTAAATGATACAGTTTTTGTTAATTTACCAATTGTTTTTCTGTGATATTACATGTTCCGTGTGTGAGTACAAATGGCCTATACATGACCTACCCCTTGCTTCTTGGGCCCCTTGTCACCAGAGATAAAACTAATAGGATCCCCTTGCTTCTTGGACCCCTTGTCACCAGTGTTAAAACTAACTAATTGGAGAACTCCTGACAACCTGATGTGAAGGCTAGCTTCCTATTGGGTAAAGGGCATGGCATGGCATGTTACATGATTTACGAAATACAACAGAGTTTGTCTTCTAAAGAAAAAAACTTCAAGGTGCAATATATTGAAATTATTTCTGAAAAACGCGTGATTCTCTATGGATGAAGTACTAAAAGGAAATTTTACATACAGTACTTTAAAGAAAAATACATCTTCATCCATGACTTATTTTTTTTAATACATGAGAGGGGTCCCAAACAGTATTATTACAACACTAAATTAGTGTTCACAATTTCCTTATACTTATTAAATGAGGAACTAGAAGAACCGGAACTTAATTAAGAACTGAAAATAACGAGAACTTTTATTTTAGCATATGCGTACAACCCAAATGGGTAGTTAAGACGCGGTGCTAATAATAATATTTTAGAATAATCGGGACCAGAACCAAAAATCTTAAAATGTTTCTTGGAAGAAGTAAAGCCAAAACCGATAAATATTTCGGTTCGACTACCTGGAAATTGGTACTCATCTAAGACGGTTCCGAGACTATAATTTGTTTATTTCTGCAATTTGAATAAGCCGGCCGGGCCGCACAGAACAAATAGGAAAGCCGCGGGTTGGACACGCTTGCACCAAAATGTGTCAGACTCCTTCAGAAACCCCCAAAGTGGTTCTAGCTAGATGTGTTGAAGCAGTTTACTCGTGAAATGTCTACTAGCAAGTCTCGAAGTCTCGCTGGCAACTTTGCCAACTGTACAATCAATACACTACAATAATATGTTCCGATATTGGGATACTACACTGAAAGTAATATCCAAGGACTCTGGTATAGATGAACATAATCATGGGCGTAGAAAGGCGAGTATCAAGAGTGGTCGCTATATCCTCGAAATTATGTAAAAACTCTTAAATAAAGGACCTTCGGATTTTACGGAAGATGATAGTTATTAAAGTATCTAAATCTAATATGGTCAGTGATAACAATATATATATATATTTTAGTTAGTTTATAAATCGTGTGTCGATATAACGGTTGATTCAGAAATTGCACTTTATATACCCACAAATAATGTTTATTGTCATCGGTGCTCTTGGGATAAAGTGCTCGCCTCGGGACCCGATGTTTGTGGGTTCAAACCCAGCCAAGGTAGACAGATTTTTCAAGAGCGTTGAAAATCCGTAGCACAACCTCCTTTGGAGGGGAAGTAAAGCCGTCGGTCCCGTGTCGATTGTGGTGTGTAAAAGAACCCCGAAGATATGTGAAAATACCTTTTCCGGCCAAAATTAGAGGGCCCTTTCTTTATCACTCAGAGAAATTGTGTGCTGATATAATAAGTCGATTCAGAAAGTCCAAGTTAAATACCTGAAATAAATGATAATAAATGTTTGAAACAATTTAGGTTTGATCTGAACGGGTTAGTGAGACACTGTAAAAAAAGAAAAATAAGCTATCGATCTTTATTATTATTAGCACCGCGTCTTACTACCCGTTCGGGCTATACATACTTACGCTAATGTGTAATGGTAGGGTGATTGTGAGATGAAATGGAGGAAATCTTTGCCGGGACCGAGGATTGAACCCCGGCCGCCAGCATAGAAGTCTGACACCTTACCCCTAGACCACCAGGTCACCATCGTTGATCTTCTCCTGATGCTGTTGCGTTATACAACAATGAAAATTGAATTAATATAGCCCACCCAGGGAAAGAGTAAAATCTGTGAGAAGAATCCAATGTACAAATGTGACATTTTTGTCCTTTCTTCTATGTTACAGAGTAGAAATTTGTAATTTGTAGCCTTATTTGTATCAAAATATTATTATTATTATTATAAAGAGAAAGAAAGTAGCAGAGGGTTGGGAGATTAAAGTCCCTGTTCACACATATTATAGTATATTTCAAAGCACCTTTAATAATATTATAAAATACAAACATACAACCAGAAACTACATATAAAAAAACTAATATATTATAACTTTTATATAAAAAAAAGCCTCTTTACATTTTGGGAGGTATTTATATATATAAATAACAGTACCTTCTTTCATATACACAAAGATACAGTCTAATTTTGATATGAAGAACTCTAAAACATTGAAAATATATTTTTTATGGCCAACAGTGAAAACACTTCACCTTGGTGTTGATTATTATTTTTAATGTATTGATAATATTTGCCAAAGGTTACAGCTGTAGATCACATGTTTTTGACGTATGAATATGTGAAAGTAGATCTAGTAATTTCCTAGCTGTCCAACAAGGCTCTTCCTAAAATAGTTGGACTGTGCCTTTGAATTACTGTATTGGTATGAATATAGTGCGATGTTTTTCTTCTAAAAACTGCCCTTTTATTATATGTGCAGCTTAGTATAAAAAAAATCACCCCTTTCAGAGGTTTGTTTTGTAACATTCTGGAACTATCGCACACGCTCGATAATAAACTCAAGGTCAAACAGAGAGGGATTATTTCTACCCTTCAGTGTCCCTGAACTGGTAATTCAGTAGCTCAGTATTAGTTGGTGAGAGAATCTGTGCTGCGTTACTCGTATTAAATATCACCCACGGAATATCCGCAAGTGAGTTATCGTGTTGAAAGAAGGATTCTTCAGCGTCTCAAGTGAGCAAGGAAGTGAGAAGAAGCTAAAATATGAAGTTTAAATTAGGAGCAATAAGTGAAACGCAACCAACAAATAATGCGCAGAATGCTAACATGTTTGGTGTTTCCGAAGCCAACATAAACTGTGTCAAATTCCTCGAGGTATATTAAAGAAATATTTATTTTTCATTTCGAACACCTTCAAAATTTTAGGGGTCTTATTATGTGCGAGGCTGTTCTATCTTCAAGTCAATATGGCATATCTTGACTCAACTTGAAAACAAATATGGTCTACAAAACACTTAAAAAGGTTGCCTATTGTACCAAGGAAACTAGGTCGAGAATCGCCGTGGCCGAGGAAGCTTTCGACAAGAAGAGGGAACTGATGACCAGCAAGTTGAGTTTGGAACTGAGGAAGAAACTGAGGAAATGCTCGAACTCTTAGGAAGATAGAAAAGAAATACTTGGAGAGTTTGAAATGTGGTTCTGGAGAAGACTTGAGAAGATCAGGTGGACAGACGGGGGGGCAAATGAATAAGACCTTAGAAAAATCGGTGAGAAGAGAACCATTTTGAATGTGATTCTTCGGTACAAAGCAAACCGGATCGGACACATCCTTAGGAGGAACTGTCTTCTGCACGACGTCATAGAAGGAAAGGTTGAGGGAAAGAGGAGCTTAGGAAGAAAGAGACTTGAAGGAAAGAATTAAATTCTGGGAACGGTAGGAGGACAGAGTGAATTGGTGGTCTAAGTTCACTGATAAAAGGAATGGACCTGTCGTAAGACAGAACACATAATAATAAATCATTTAATTTTTTTTTTAAATAATATCATTTATAAAGTTTTGTAATAACAGTAACACTAATTTCTTTATATCTGACATGTCCTTAAAAACAAACTTTATAGACTTGTATAAAATATAACACAAATAAAAGTATAAGCACTAACATATTCACAAAAACTAAAATATTGCAATCAAAACCTTTTAAGAGCCAGATTAATAAAATACTCTACACATGGTAACAGTAGTTGAATATCTGTCGTTAGCAGCGTGGAATTTTAACAGGTCTCTCTCTCTCTCTCTCTCTCTCCACCCCCCCCCATTTAAACACCATTATGCAAAATAAATACTCAACTGCTCAGATTAATGTGTGTCTAAAAGTAAACTAAATGTAGCCAATGGATAAACTTCCCCTCTATAAGGCACTTTATGTTCAAGATATGTTATTTTGTGAGGCAAGGATGAGTTAAAACGCGTAGTTTTTTTCCCACCATCACACCTTTAAAAAACATAGTGTGTGTGATAACAGCAAGTGGGCAAGTGAGAGGAGAGGAACGGAGGAAGACGGAGGCCTCTTAAAAAAAATTCGCCCAAGTACAGGTTGTAAACAGTTGATGATGGAGATGAATCAAGATGGATGGCTCTAATAATATTACTTATTTATGTATACTTACATATGCTGACCGTCTTAAATGATAAAAGTAAAAACAAACAAAAAATTTGTCTGGTTATAAAAATAATCTGTTGTAGTTGAAGTTAGGAAGATTTTGGATTCAACTTCAAGTGTTCACTATCCTGAAAAATAAACACGAATATTAGTTGTACATTATGATGAACGAATATACAAAATTAAATTATAATCATTTCGAAAATTGAGACTTTAGACGATTGTTTTTGAGCCGACAATCTGTCCCATGAACTGCGGGAAGAAGCTGTGTCTGGGGCACAGACAAGGGGTACACCCGATATTCAACCTTATGGAAGTTTCGCTGCACTCCTCGGGACAGGTTGAGTTAACAAAAGGGTTCGGGTACTAGCAATTCCCCCCACTACTTACCCCCTTTTCAGACAAGTAACTGGTCAATGGTATTTGAAGATTGGTTTACAACTCGGACAATTCGCGAACATTTGGTTAAACAAAGAAAAGGACAATTTTATTCTACATTTTCTTTGTCATTTGCAGTCTGAATATGTTGGGAAGGGGGTAGGGCCGCTACCCAAACCTTAAGAAAGCCGGCTTAATGACACTAGAAGGAATTTTTTGTTTGTTCTCTAGTAAAACCATCTTTAAAATGAACTCTCTTTTAAAAATGCCAGCTTGATAGCGATGTTGTCATTCGGGACTGGGTAGCAATCTGTATACGTGACCTTGGAGCAGTACAGTTTTGTAATATTTAATATTCTGATTTATTTCATGGTGATAAACAAAACAAAAGCTACTCAAGATTTGATCAGTGCCCTTCAATAGTTCTGGCCTGTACCCATGGCTGTGGAGTTTTGAGAGAGTTATATCTTGGACTTGAGATAAGTCTAATTGTCATATTAAGGGTCTTTTAGAAACTACAAGCATATTTTTAATGGCCAATATTGATAACCTGCTACTATTTTAGTTTTGATAATATCTATAATAGCTGTCAATTGGACTGTAGATTAGTCATCGGAGCAGCCTAAATAAGGTTCAAATCCCTGTTTGGCCGCAATTTTAAGTTACAAATTTCATAATTGCTCCATTTCAAATCTTAAGTAGGAACGAGAAGTGATGGTTGAAAAATCGTAGAATAAAAACTACGTTAGGAGATTGTGCGCCTTACCCGGTACGTTTGCGACCGCTGGTATGAGAGACTGGTAGATCTTGATGCCTTCCAGGAACACCTTTTCATTAAGGAACTCGTCGTGGTCGTGAAGAAGCACCGGGGTGTTGTTCATGGGGGAGAAACCCAGAGCAGGAATACCAACCTACACGACACACCAACCTCACAATCTCATCTCTGTAAAGTGGTCAGGGTTTTAGGCCCTTAGCTTTCAACTTTCATTTATAAAATTATATTAGTTTTTCCTTTAGTTTATATA